>CAUYRT010011152.1:0-98864 GCA_963574885.1 Lepilemur ruficaudatus | reverse complement strand
ATTTGATCCAGCAATCCCATTACTGGGCATCTACCCAAAAGAACAAAAGACACTCTATAAAAAAGACACCTGCACTGGAATGTTTATAGCAGCACAATTCACAATTGCAAAGATGTGGAAACAACCCAAGTGCCCATCAATTCATGAGTGGATTATTAAAATTTGGTATATGTTTACAATGGAATATTACTCAATTTTAAGGAACGACAGGGAGCTAGCACTGCTTATATTATCCTGGATTAAGCTTAAGCCCATTATTCAAAGTAAGGTGACACAAGACTGGAAGAATGGACCCCACATGTACTCACCATCAAATTGGTACTGACTGATTAACACTATGGGGCTCAAATGGTGGTGGTGTTCACTAGGGATTCAGGGAGTGGGGGGTAGACCCACGTCTGAGCAATGTTGTGGGCACTGTGGAGGGGAGGGGCATGCTTGAAAAGTAGTTAGGGAGCAGAATTAGGGGTCTCAATAGGGGGAAGGAAATCCTCTAAAACTGATTTATGTGATTAACTGTACATCTTGGTAAATTCACTAATAATCATTTAATTGTACACTTAAAATGGAGTAAAGGCATGATATGTAAAGTATACTTCAATAAACAAGAAAGAAAAGAAAAAGAAATAAGAGCTGTGGTATAAATGTAGAAAAGGCTTTTAATTTTTTGATAAAGCAGTATATTAAGGAAATTCTTACAACATTTATAAATAATTCAAAAAGTTATTCTAGATTCAATATCCTTCAAAATCATATTGATTGTAAGGGGAAAATATATCAAAAAATGATGTTAGAAATGTAGAATATCTGAAAAATATAAATGTTTTCTTATCTCATATTTTATATCAAAACAATTTCAGATGGATAGATTTAATGAGTAAATGCATAAAAAATATTAGAAAGTATAAAAATTAAAACATTTTACATTTTAACTATAAAATGTAAAAACATATTTTCTACTAAATGAATCATAACCAAAGTTGAAAGATCAAAATTTAAGAAAATAGATTCATATTTCATATATAAAAGATATAAAATATATATAAAATATATATTTCATATATTTAAAAGAAATAACCAAGTGTTATATTTCCAATATCTAAAAAAAAATTTTACAATGCAACTTTAACAAAAAGCATGAATACTGAGTATAAAAGTGGGGAAATTTCCCCAAGGAAAAGTAAAATTAATGTCATATAAAATATTCAACCATACTAATAAAGAGCAAAGAAAAGCAAGATTTTTTTTAAAAAAAATCATTTATATATATATATATATATTTGCTTCTTAGATTATCAAAGATTTAGATTTCCCAGAAAACTCAGTGCTGGCAAGCATTTGAGGAAATGAGCATACACCTTCTGAAGTAATGAAAAAAATAATCATCCACTATTCCAGAGGATAGCAATTGGTTCTAAGATTTGGAGAGCACTTTTACCACGTTAATCAAAATATAAATTGAGCCAATTAATGACCAATAATGTCTATGTCCAAGAATGTATCCTACCTAGGGAGTGCCCCAAATAACGTAACAAAAAATGGCAATTTAACAATGTTCAAAATATTGAGAAATTTTAAGCAGCCTAGATATCCATCAACACAGGATTGGTTAAATAATGTATGGTATATCCAAACAGTGGTGGTAATTAAAAATGATTTTAGGTTGTCAAATGTGAGAAAAATTTTCTGAAAGAATAAGGACAAACTAAGTAGAACTCAAAATAGGCGACTTAAAAATTAATACTGCAATTATGTACACATTGGGAGGGAATAAAAAGGAGTAAACATACTGTGTCTGATGCTTCATTCTAACTCATTTATTTAATTTTCACGGACACTCTATCTGGATAAATTGCTGGAGACTCATAACGACCAAGCATCAAAACCAAATTTTAAATAAGTTCTATCTGATTCCAAATAGCATTTTTTTTTTCTTGTTGTTTGTTTGTTTGTTTTTTTCTTGGAGATGCTCTTTTCTCTCCCTGACCTATGTGCTTTATAGGTGAAGATGATAACACTACAATCATACTATTCCCTACAGGATAGACTGCCTTTGAATATACCTTTTCATTTTGGAGTCCAATCCACAGGTAAAATAAAAGTGTCTACTAAAACATAACTAATAATCATCTGAATTAAAAACATAGGAAACATGTCAACATATACATTGAAATAAAATTCAGACCACTGCTATTGAAAATATATATACCAGTACATACTATTCAAATAATTTTCTGTTATTTTAATCTCAATTTCACATATTTTGTAAAAATAGACACTTAGCATTATTATAAAATATTTATTTTTTCATTTGAGCAATTTAGCAAGAGTTTCTTCACTCTTCTTAAAGCAATTCTTCAAAAAAAACTCTCACATACAATATTCCATCCCTCGTGCCTTTTTTTCTTTGGGACATGATGAACTGATAATTATATTTATAAGTGGTCTGAAGAGAATAAGTTAGTTTCAGAATTAACAGTATGTTGATTGAGGGACTAATGGTTTCTGCTGGTATCATTAATGTGCATGCATTATGAGAATGCATACATTCACAGGCACAAGCAAACTTTTAAAACACTTTGCTATTTAAGCGAAAAGCACACAATCATTTTTGACTTCTGAAGTACTGAAAATGACAGCATGGCTTTCATATAAAATATATCAAAGATAAGGTTATTAAAAAAACACATATAAAATCAGCTCAGCATAACATGTGGCATCCTGTACAAAAAATATTATTTTGTTTTCAGCTTATTTTTGGTAAATATATTTACGTCTTTGTTCTATTTACATCTAATGATGCCTAAATATAGTTGACACCAAAAATAAAATCCAGGTCATGAACTTTAGAATATAATGGGTCATTATTTCAGTAGCAAAAATAAGGGGAAAAAAGCTACATTGTCAAAGTCTAAGAAGTCCCAACCTTTGTACGACAAAGAGAATTTGAGTATGAGATATGGAAAAGTTGTGGCCCAATAGTACTGAGAAATCACCAGTTGGTTGAGAATTTAATGTACAGTATGGTGATTATAGTTAATGTTACTATATTGTTTACTTGTAATTTGCTAAAAGATTAGGTCTTACATGTTCTCACCATTCACACACACATGGTAAGTAATTTTAGTGATGTATATGTTAACTAATTTGATTGTGGTAATCACTTCACAGTTTGATATCTGCATATCAAAACATCACACTGTATACCTTGAATATATACAAATTTTATTTGTTAATTATGCCTCAATAAAGTTGGAAAAAAGTCATTTATTGGACACACATTTCTTGCACTCTTACCATCTGTTGCTATGTGCAAGTCATCGTGCTAAACGCTGGTGGAGGAGAGCAAAAAAAGCAGAAGCAGCATCTGCAAGATTTGTTTCAGTTACTGTTTCTAAGCTTTGCATCTATCATTTCTTTAGATCGGCACCAGGTAATAGAGCAACACTTGGGAGATATATTTTTAGTAATTTTGGGCTTTTAAAAAATCTAGTGGATTGTGGTGTTTGGGTCACAGTCCACAGCTCACTGTACAAAAATAACTAGCACATCAACATGGCTGACTGAATGGGTTTGTTCTAGGGAAAAATAGTTGGAAAAGTGATTCTTTTCAATTCCACTGTTACACCTTAGATAGAAACAAATAAGGATTGCTTCTCATCCTTCCTGTTATAGCAGGGATGGTTTAAAAGCAGCGATAGAGCCTTAGCGGGAGGAAAATTTGTCTGAAGGAGTCTCAAAACACATACGGTTTTTCTGTGTCCATTTTTCTGTTGCTCCATGATGTGGTTCTCAAAGTGCGATTTGGAGCCCCTGGGGGATTCCTAAAATATTTTTCAGCAGTTCCTAAGATTAAACTATTTTCAAAATGAAACTAGGACGTTATTAGCCCTTTTCACTGCGTGGGCATTTATAGGATGTCACCATCACGAAAGGCAAGGCAGTGGCACCCAACTGTGCTAATAGTGTTGTGTTCATCACCACCTCCCACTCCCAAGGAAAACAAAACTGCCAGTTCCACATGACAGTGTCCTGATGAAGTCATACACATTCTTAATGTGATTACATCTTGAGCCTTATGTACATGTCTTTTTATATTACATATGAAAGTGTCTGAAAGCATGTCAGCTGCATACCCATATGTGATTTTTTTTTTTTTTTTAAGAAAAAGCACCCATGTCATTGTTGGAGTTGTGAGCAGAACTTGCTGTTTTTCTTTTTATGGAACACCACTTTTACTTGAAAAAACAACTGACAGAAACTAAGGTTCGTCACATTTGGGTATTTGGCAGACTTTCTCAAAAATGAGTGAAATGAGCCTATCACTTCAAGAAAACAACTGACAATAGCAGTTGCCAATGGTAAAACTCAAGCTTTCAAGGATCAAGTAGAATTTTGGAAAACTCTCTACCAACATAAGTTTCACAGTTTCCAAATACTTGAGTGTAATTTTGCTTTACATTAAATAATAAATTATGTCAATGTTTGGAAAATGTGTATCTTCAAATGACCAATATATGATGCAGTAAAATCATTTATGAGTAAGAGATTCATTCAAAGTGTAAAATAGAGCCGTACCTTTTCATTAAAAAGAGTATAAAAATTCGTTAATATGGTTTCAGATAACACATTATAATACATTTTTAAAAATCCATTTGTAAAGCTTTGATGTAGTATCAAAAATAGAATATTCACGATTATCTGAAAAGGCTTTTTCAACTACAAGTTCATGTGTGGCTTGATTTTTTATATATATATTTCAACCAAAGTAATGAATTGTGACATATTGCATACAAAAGCTGATATGAGGATAAAGCTTTCTTTTTTAGGCCACTCATTAAAGAGATATGCAAAACTGTTACACAACCTCATTTCTTCTCACATGATTTTTGTTTTTGGTTTTGGAAAAAATAGTTTTATTTATTTATATTATTTCAGCATATTACGTGGGTGCAAATATTTAGGTTACATCTATTGCTTTTGTCCCACCCTATGAAACTCTAATATGGTGTAATGCAACGTATTTCATACTGTTATTCTAATGAATAGTAAATAACTTTAAATGTTTCCTTTGATTTAATTTCCAATATAGTAAATATCGGTGGATATAACCTACAAAATCAAAATCACTTTGGAGTCTTCAATATTTTTTTTAGTATGTAAAGACTAAATAATCTGAAAACTGTAGCTCTAGAGCCACCACGTAATACATTAGACAAAGATGTGCCTTTTCATATTTGTATGATGGAAATATAAGGATGCCTTGTTTCAAAATGTCATTTAAAAGGCATCAGGGAGAGATGAATAAACATTAAGTTGAATTTACTCCCTTCCTCCCATTGTAGAGTCAATGCCTCACTTCCAGGAAACTCACGAGAAGCCAGACTTCCTTCAAGCACCTCCTGAATAAAAAGGCAAAGGTCTTAATATCTCTTACAATTCACCATTGGCTATGAATGCTTTTATAATTCCCATAATAATTTATCCATGAAGACTTCCCAAATCATAATTTCTCCTTTTTTTTCTACACTGTCTGTGCTTATGTTTATATCAGCAATTTACCACTTAATCAAATGTGGATTTTCCTTACTCACTATGTAACTTTAATTTTCTTTGTCTTTTGTTATGTTATGAATCTTGTCTCTGAAACCAGATTGTAGTAAACCCATTTAGGGATGAGCTTGCCATCTAGCCTTCTTCTGAACTCCCTCTGTACCTTTCACAATGTTTTGTTTAGATGAGGCACTGAACAACATTTGATCTATGATTGTTAATAGGAAAATACCAGTGTCTCAAGTTATTGTAAACACAGACATAATTGACTTTGGTTCTTTAAATGTGCTTAGTATTCCCCAAAATATTTCTCTGTCTTATGTACTATAGCTGATATTATTCCATATGTTTGTAAACTGCTTGGACAACTTAAAATTATTTTTACATAATAATAGTTGTGATAGTGATAATATATATCTGCTATATTGTATGCAATTCAGTTTTAAATATTTCAGTATGTATAATTCTCTGCACTCATACGTAGTAATTTGTGGTAACCTACACCCACCCTAAGGACGTTGGTTAAAATTTGAAATGTCCTTGTTAGTAAACTACATTTGAAAGATTACATCCCAGAAATCTATTACTGTAAGTAGTTCAACTATATTTATCTTGATCAATACTACATGGCTTGATAGTTAGCAAAATGTAAGTTAAAATTAATTGTAGTATTTAAGGTATATATGTTGACTAGAAATATTTTCTGGGCAACCCAAATCTTTCATGAACTATGTGCATGCTATTACCCTACTGAGCAGAAAATCTTACACTATTTAGAATGGAAACTTGGCTTAAGGATTCAGAAAACAGTCTTATTTTAAGCAATGCAACAGAGAATCTAACTTCATTTAGAAAGTCAGATGAATCTTGTTGCTAGAATATCATTGCTTCTTTTTAACCTGTTGTGCAAAGTGCTTTCCTACCATATGAAAGGCCGGAGTTCAAGGAGTTTATTAACTTACAATGAAGGTGGAGTAACAGTTTTCCTGCCTATTTTCTAGTAAACAATTGTATGTGTAGCAGATTTTGTTTGGAATTAACCTTTGATATTACTTTTTATCAGCTATAGATTTTATGTGTTAGAAGGCCAATACCTTCTCCCACAGGAGGCTACTGGTATTTGCCAAAAAGAACAGAATAATTATCAATGGCCAAATCAATTTAGGTCAGTTTGCAATCATATTCTATTTCTTCCAACATAGAATTTAACGCAGTTTATTTGAACATATAAAAAAATGGAAAAGATAAATAATGGAACACAGTATCTAGAAAATCACTGAGCTAAAAAGGGAAAAGTCAAGAAAAAAGTAATAAAGCAAATGTAACATGTTAATTTGAATTGCTACATATTTACAGTGATTTACAGTTACTAGATGTTTTGTATAGGCTATTTAATCAAATTTATTTATTTAACTTAATTTTATAGACAATATTTTTATTTTAAAACCCCAGGATTTTTTTTTTTTTGGTACTTTTCATGAACATGTTGCATTAGATAGGTAAAAATCACAATTATATAACTATGCATTTATAAGTAGTCTTTATGTACATTTTAATTTCCACATATATTACTGTGAGGTTCAGTTAATTCAGAAGTGAAATAGATGGGCTAAATCACTTGCAACCTTTTAAGTATTATTATAGAAATAACATCTAATTTGCTTTATATGATATTTAACCCAAAAGATGTTTTCTGAGAAAGGTAGTGAATTGTTAGTTAGGTAATTATACATTTATAATCTGTAAAATCAGTAATTAAAGGGTAACTAAAATGTACTTACATGTTTACACACCATAAAATTACAGTATTTTTAACATACAGTAATTAATTTATATTTAACATACACTTGTGTATGCTTGATTAAATGTCAATTAGGTGCCTATTTCTGACAAATTAACCACTATCAATTTATGGAAATATTAAGGTAAAGCTAACCATTGTGTTCCTTTTAAATATTTTATGTTGGTAAATGTTAGCACCAATTCATTTTTAAAAATATTTCTCATCTTGTTTTTTTTCCTACAAAAAAGATTAAATCTAACTTAATACATCATTAAAGACAAAGTTCTTTAACTTCAAGTGCTAAAACAAAATGAAAAACAAACAAAAGAGGTTATTTTTGAGGTGAATTAATATAGACATATTAGTTCTATTAGTTATATCTGTCACTATATTTTACCCTCATTATTTTCTCCATGTTTTATGAATACTTAATCATCAGCAAGTTTGGCTATGTGGTAATTTTCCTTAAATATATTTTAGACAAAGTTAAATAAAATGCATTTTTATAAAACTTTTAATTTTCATATCAGTATGTTTAATAAATATGTATTCTGAAAAATTATGATTGCTTACAAATAGTTAAATATGAATAAACCTGGATTATATAACCTATTCTTAATGATCTATACCTTTCTTAATAATGATGAGTGTATGAGTGTATGTATGACATTCAAGACCTGTAAAAATAGAACAAAGACATAAGGGAACCCTTGATAGCATTTTGATTGTGAAATCAGTTCTCCTTTGCCTAAGTACTAATTGGTCTCTATCTAGGATATTTTCCCATTAAAAATTATATGTTTCTCCATGTCAGGTTATAGTTATCAATTAACAATGGCAATGACATTTTCCTAGGAAAACCCCATTAGTCTAATATTTAGAAAAATTATACATTTCAAAAAAGAGACCAGAATTCTAAGAGATTTGGAAGACAGGCATAGCAAACATGCACACACACATACATATGCACCCCCCCACACACCACACATACTCTTAATAATATAACATCTTTTAAATAATACTACCATGGCTTTATCAAGTGTAGCAAGTACCATCATTGTATTTGACCCCTTATATTGGCGCCAACCTTCATTTTTTCAATCTGTGTAAATAAAGAAAATTCCTGTAGAGATGAGAAAATTGCCTGGTGGAGTATTATATGTTGTTATAGAAAACTCTTCTATAGTGACAGCTATACAGATGGTCTCAAGTCTCTCTTATAAGTGGTTACTTAATCCAACATTTACTTTTATTAATTATGGAATACTGCATTACTATAGATTGTAATGCTCTACTTTTAGCACATTATAGCCATATCAGTAAGCTACTACTCTTCATGAAATAACAGCAAAAATGGTGAAACAAATCATTGATGTCATATGGACAAGCAGCTATTCTGGCGCGTTTTAGCTTAATTGTCAATTGATTATTTTTAGTTATCATAATATAGAAATTGCTTAGAATGACTTGTGTACAATTATAGTCAGAAGTAAAATATGAACAAAGTGCATTTTGATTCAATCTGGTATGAGAGGTCATCTCAAACATCCCCTTTGATTGTCTTTAGTTTTTACTTCAACAAGGAGCCTTTAACTCCGAAAAATGGTAAAGAAGTCCAGGGATTCATCAGGGATGTTTTCTTTAGTAGCATGGCATATGAGGGACTGAAGCATGAAGCATGACAATTGTTGACTGATTAGTGCCGCTGACTTGAGGACATCACCACAGAGAATCATGTCCAGCCTGTCCAATCTGGGTAAAACCATTGTGTATTCTCCCAATTAGCTCTCAAAGACTCATTTATTGATAACATAATTAAATGAAAAAGCATTCTGACATGATGCAACATCAGAAACAGAAATGTATCACTATTCTTTACTCAATTCTCCAATTCCTCCAAAAGCATCCTATCACAGAAGATGCTCACCAATCCTTATTTAGTAAATTCTTTGAATAGCATAATAAGAAGCATCATAGAGAGATACATATGAAAATAATTGTATTTTTGCCTTCAGAATTCATTTTCTAGTAGTGCTGATAAATTATTCCAAATTTATTTCTACTCTGAATTGATTCGTAGTCTTTGAGCAAATACTCCCCATCCTCCAATATATGTAAATACATGCATTTGAAAAAAAGGCTTCTCAAAATTAAGATTCACACAGTGGTTATGGAAACAAAACAACTATATTCTAACATTTACAATGAAGACTCTGTCTCTTAACACTCTATTGTAACAAAATACCTCAGATAGTCACACTAAAATAAGGTATGTAATTATCAGAGATTAAAACTTATTGAATATGAGTTGCAAAGCAAACTATTTCAGGTAGGTACTTTTTATTATAAAATAGATAATATTTCATTTTGTAGTGAAAATAAAATATGAAGAATATTGAGTTGTATTTTCCTAAAAATCTTAATAGCTTCAGTTCTTGCTTAACGGAAGTATCAGCTTGACATGCGTACACCCATGTATTTACATCTATACCTGTCCTTCTACATATATATTAACATACAATGATGTTTCTTTCTTATTAGATGCTTCCAAACTTGCAAATGAATTGCTCAATTGAGTTGGCTTCTGAGTTAAATAAAAAACGTTATTTAATGCCTTCAAGTACCCTTTTATTTAGCACTTCTTACATAAGAGAAAATTTTGAGTAGATATTTCTGGCTTCTGTTTTATAATTTATATTACAACTTTAAATTTATAATAGTAATTAACAGATCTTAATGTAAATTTTCTATATTTTCATTGATAAAACACCTATGTGCCCCCAGAAAACACACACAGATTCAAAATTATTATACCACAGAAAATTATGAAAATCCATAAATGATAAGCAAATGTTAGAAAGAATTAATTTATCTATAGCAGAAATACATTGGCAAGTGATAGAAGAGCAGGAAGAAGTAAGAAAAAAAAAATGTTTCCTTTAGTATCAATGCAAAGGAACTCCAGAGAGATGTGCAAATTTGTTACCATGATCAGGAACAACATGGAAGGTACCTTCCAAGAGAGATTCATCATTCTTCCTTTCCTCCATCTTCATCCAAGAATGTCTTTTATATTTAATAGGACTTTAATTTGAAGAAATACAAATTTAAAAAGATTCAAGGGATCAATAACAAAAATTCATGCAACCCAAAATATCAGTTAATGAGATAGGCACAGAGACAGGGAAAATTTTGGATGTAGTAGTTCTAAAGATTGTGGATTTTCATATTTTCAAAGATCAGTGAAAACAAAGGAGAGTGACAGCTGCTTCAAATTCTCTTAGTCACATGAAATTCTTCATAGATACAGGGAAAAAATGGTATCATAATTATTAACCCATCTCTATTAATTAGTTTGGAGAAATGACAAACCCACATTCTCATTGACATACTACGACACGAGTCCATTTCCCACTTACACAGGATTGCTGTGGGCCTCAGACCATATTGCAAACCAGCTGCTCCCCATACTGTGACCCAACCATCAAGATGGCCCTAATTTTGTTTGATCAAACCAATTTATCACAAGTCTACTTCCAGTATCATTGAACAAGTTTGGGGACAGAAACTGGAGAAACTTCTATGGGCTTTTTTCACTGTCATAGCCAACATTTCTGTCTTAGCAACAAGGATAAATGCAGATTTATGTGCACGTAAAAGAAAACTAGAAATAGACATTGGAAAGTACTAGTAATCTCTACCCAATTACTTGATAAGTATGTGCTAGATTTGTAGTAAATTTGGTCCAGAATTTTGTTCCAAGTTACTTTTCAAATGAGTTCCTCTTAACCTTCCAATAAACAATAATTAGGATAGACACTTATCCAGAAAGAATTGGTATATTCCACCATGATAAAGTATTTTAATTGTATTTGATATATATTATAAAAGAATGGAAATAAATTGTGAAAGTGGCAAAGTAAAACATTTTGATACAACTAGCCATGAAAAGGACTTCAGATTCAATGAAGAAATGAAAAAAAAAAAACAAAAAACAAAGATGATATATGAACTTACAAGGTTCATAAAAGAAAACTAAGAAAGAAACAACAATATCAGGAGTATATCAGCTACATTAAAAACACATTAAGTATAATAAGATGTGATTTAGGAAAAAAGGGGAAAATGAGAAATGAAACAAAGAATTAGAAGGAAATATTGATCTTTGAAGAAAACAACAAATGAAATCCAGCTATATGCCAAAAGCTCCTGAAATGGATAACTGTAATGATGTAGGAGAAAATATATTTAAACATAAAACTCCCCAGGGAGAGGCTTACATATAGGAGGACAGTGGCCCCTGACAACAGCCCCAGCTGAGATCCCAGCACACTGCCAGCACTAATCAACCATATTAGGGAAACACCTTGGAAATGAAAATGCCAGTCTCTGTCAAGCCATCCTAGTTGATGCCGGTAAAACAGAGATGAGCCATTTCTGCCAAGCCCTACACAAAGTACAGATTTGAGGACAAAGTAATAATTATTATTTTAACTTATTAAATGTTGGGGTGGTCTGTTATATACCACCAGATAACCGTATCTTTGGCATTCTATATTAGAACAGAAATGGGAAACACTTTGGTAAAAAGCATTTTAAAAATTGATTATCCATAAATACATGGCCATTCACTGGAATTTGCTGCTTTATTTGTTTGTTTTTATTTCAAAATATTAATTAAGGGGGTACAGGTGTTTTTGTTACATAGATATCTTTTATAATGCTTAAGTCAGGGTTTTGGTGTATCCGTCATCAGAATAATGATCACTGTACTCAATAGGTAAGTTTTTAACCCATACTTATGCTACTCCCTACTCCTTTCTTGGTTTTTCATGTCCTTTATGCCACTTTGTGCTGTGTGCACCCAACATTTAGCTCTCACTTATTAAGAAGAACACATGGTGTTTGATTTCCCATTCCTAAGATGATAATAGTCTCTAGTTCAATGGAAGTTGCTGCAAACAACATTATTTTTTTCCTGTTTATGGCTGAGTAGTACTCTGTGGTATATGTGTACATACACACACACACACAGACACATATATCTCTCACACTTTCTTCATCCACTCATGAATTGATGGGCACTTACACTGACATTACACATCTTTGCAACTGTGAATTGCACTATGATAAACATTCAAGTGCAGGTGTTGTTTTATAAAATGATTTCCTTCAGGTTGATACCCAGCAGTGGAATTGCGGGATCAAATGGTAGGTCGACATTTATTTCTTTAATGAATCTCTATACTGTTTTCCATAGAGGTTGTACTAATTTGCAGTCCTACCGGCAGTGCATCAGCATTCCTGTCTCTCTGCATTCATGCCAGCATATACTGTTTTTTGAGTTTTTAATAATGACCATTCTAATAAGGGTAAGGTGGAATTTCATTTAGTTTTAATTTGCATTTCCCTGATAGTTAGTGACCTTGAGCATTTTCCATATGTTTATTGGCTATTTCTTATCTTCTTTTGAAAAACTTCTATTTACAAGTTTTGCCCACCTTTTGATGGGATCATTTATTTTTTCTTGCTGATTTGGTTGAACTCTTTGAATATTCTAGGCATTAGTCCTTTGTTGCATACATAGTTTGTGAATATATTTTCCTATTTTATAGGTTGTCTATTTGTTCTGTTGGTTCTTTCCTTTGCTGTGAGGAAGTATTTTTAATTTAATTAATTGCCACTTACTTATTTTTCTTGTTTCTGTATTTGCCTTCAGGGGCTCAGTCATACATTCTTTGCCTAGGTCAATATCTAGGAAAGGTTTTCCTACATTTTCCTCTAAAATTGTTATCGTATCATGCCTTATATTTAAGTCTTTTATGTATCTTCAATTAATTTTTTTATATTGTGAGAGATGGGCGTGCTATTTAATTCTTTTACATGTGGCTGCCTAATCTTCCCAGCACCATGGTAATCCTCTCAACCTCATTCTATAAAGGTAATGTCACCTGTTACCAAAATGACAAATAACAAAGAAATAAAAGTATGGTGCAATATCCCTTATGAACACAGATGCAAAAATCCACAAACACAACAAAATATCAGCAAACAGGGGGTATAGCTCAGTGGTAGAGTGTTTGACTGCAAAATACCAGCAAACCACATTCAACAGCATATCAAAAAGATAATCTATCATAATCAAATGGGTTTTATCCCAGGGAGGCAAGGATGGTTCAACATAGGCAAGTCAATAAACACGACTCACCACATAAACAGCAACAAAAACAAAGACCATACGATCATCACAACAGATGCAGAAAAAGCATTAGATAAAATTCAGCACCCTTTCATGATAAAAACCTTCAACAAACTAAGCATACAAGGGACATACCTCAAAATTACAAATATGGCCAAATTATTTGCCATATATGACAAACTCATAGCTAACATCATACTGAAAGAGGAAAGGTTGAAAGCATTCCCACTAAGAACTGGAACAAAACAAGGGTAGTCACTGCCACCACTTCTATTCAACATAGTATTGAAAGTCCTAGCCAGAGCAATCAGGCAATAGAAAGAAATAAAGGGCATCCAAATTAGGAAAGAGGAGGTCAAACTGTTGCTGTTTGCTGATGATACAAACTTGTATCTAGAAAATCCCAAAGACTCCTCCAAGAGACTCCTGGAATTGATAAATAAATTCAGCAAAGTCTCAGGTTACAAAGTTAATATACACAAAGTCAGTAGTATTTCTATACACTAGTAACAGTCAAGTGGAGAATCAAATCAGAACTCTATACCTTTCACAATAGCTACAAAGAAAATAAAATACCTAGGAGTATACTTAACCAAGAAAGTGAAAGATCTCTACAAGAAGAACTACAAAACACTGATGAAAGAAACCACAGATGACACAAACAAATGGAAAAACATTCCTTTATCAAGGATTGGTAGAATCAACCTTGTTAAAATGTCCATACTGCCCAAAGTGATTTACAGATTCTTTGCAATCCCCATCAAAATACCAACATCATATTTCAAAGATCTAGAAACATAATCCTAAGTTTCATATGGAGCCAAAAAAAAAGGGCCCAAATGGCTAAAACAATTGTAAGCAAAAAGAACAAATCTGTAGGCATCACATTATCCGATGTTAAATTATACTACAAGCCTACAGTGACCAAAATAGTATAATAATGGTATGATTGTAGAGACATAGACTAATGGAACAGAATAGAGAATCCAGACATAAAAGCATCTTCCTACAACCAACTGATCTTCAGCAAAGCAGACAACAACATACACTGGGGAGAGGAAGCCCAATTCAATAAATGAAATTTTCTGTTTGAGGACATAAGAGACCATTTTTGCATTGGTCCATTTTTGGTGCACCAAGGCAGGAGATCTGACTTCTTTCTTTGTAGGTATGAAGACTAGAGAAATATGGGTTGGATATATGCATTGCTGAAATGAGTGTTTGATCCACTTATATAGCTAACCACTTAAAATTTTTATTTGTTTTTAGGTATACTACTCTGGATCATGAGTAGAACATTTAAAATACATTAGATCAAAATGAGGATGCCATGGAAGTAGGAGACAAGAGGTAAAATGACGATATGTTGGGAACATCATCTTGTGAGTGTTTTACACTATTTTATGTTATACTATAATGTACTTATAACACTGCTATACATTTTTCTTTCTAAATTTGATTTATCAATAAAAAGTCCTATTTATGAGAAAGTAATGTAATAGAAATATAACAAATTAAATAACATCTTTTCCCAGAAGAATATTTTGGCTTCTTTTATGGAAAAAAAAAACCCTATGAATTATACAAGTTAAAAATATAAGCTAATAGAAAAGCTACATTTGAAAGAAAATTGTGAATTATCTCATGATTTTACATGCATTTGACAGTTACACTAGGCAATGTAATAATACAGTTCTCTTAAAAGTCAGAACTCTGTCAAAATCTGTTTCCAGGGAAAATTATTAGATTTAATAGGTAGCTCATTCAATTATATTTTCACATTGCTTAGTGATTTCTAAGATATCTTGCAAGCGATCATACTCAAGCCTTTCTTAATATTTTTAATGAATATAAATTATCTCATTGAATCCCAAAATTTAAATCAAGCAGAATCACATATTTTACTTGACATGCATACAGAAATATTGGGAAATCTCATGTTTTATCATCTTTCATTTTTCTTAAGGATATTCCCTCCAAATCTTTTTGTTGTTGTTGTTCAGCTATGTATAAAAATATTTACAGAAGAAATATCTTTTGAACTACAGGGATACATCCATTTTCAAGTTGTTAATACTTCTTTCCTGTAAGTGGAAAAAGAAAGAAATGGGCCTGAATCCAATTCATATGTAAATTGTGAATTACTCGCATCTGGCAAGTACATCAACTTTTAAATATTCAATTGAGTACATTATTGAATGTAATGTATTGCAGTATCCTACAAAGTAATGAAACTATAAAAGGACACGTAATTTTTTGCCTTGATATTTGCCATGTGTATATCAATTAACATTTTTTCAGATTATACAACAAACATATATAAGTTTATTAATGGAAAAGTGCTAAGTAAATTCTTAAAGACATTTTCACCATAATTTCTAATAATAATTCACAATCCATTTAATATAATATCAAAAAATTCAGTTTACTCAGCATGTTCAAAATTTTGTCTTTATAACAAATTAAAATCACACTTGCATAAAATTTTGGAGTTGAAAGAGACCTCAGACAGCATTTCATTAAATTGCTAATGCCATTAATGAAGAGATTCAGAGAAGTTAAAGCGATTTGCCCCAAATTACTGACAGAATGAATCACTTTGAATCAATTTTTCTCTATTTCTACACCTTGAGTACTTCTCAACATAAAATATGTGAGAAGAAAAATTTTTAGAAACTGAAATTCTAAAGCTATATTTTATATAACTTTATGGAATAAAATGTTGGGAATTTTACTATTCCTTGTCAAAAATTTTGCAAATGTGTGATTTCGTCTTTGGTAAATTCTTTGCTAGTGTTTATGTGCAGTGCCTGTAATTTTTTATTATGTGTTAATATGTAATAGTGAACACACACCAAAGCTAATATGTTATATATTTTGTTATAAAGAGGAATAATGTATAAAACCTTACAAATCTATCACTTCACACCTCAAATTGAATATATTAATAACTGGCACATACTTTTGTGCTTCTCTCTTATTGCATCTTGTCCTCCTACCCACTGAATAACCACTATCTTGAGTTTTGTGTTTAGCTTTTTCTTGTCTTAGTGAATAATTTTATCACATATGTATGCATGACAAAGAAATATATTTTTTGCTTTTTTAAGACTTAAGCTTTAGGAAAGTGATATTATACTGTATACAGTCTTCTGGGAATTGCTTTTTGGCAACTTCAGTTTTCTAACATATGAGATGTTACATGTAGCTTTAGTCCATTCATTTTTACTATTGTAAAATGTTCTACTTCATTAGTATAAAGCAAATGATTTATCCCTTCTCTGATGAAGTGATATTCTCTGAAATGTCTTATACATGACTCCTGAAGCACATATGCAGACATTTCTTGAAGTTATAACTATGTATGGAATTTCTGGGCTGTACCTTGTGCAAATGCCAAATTGTTTTCCAGGGAGGTTGTAACAATTATCTTCCCACAGCAATGCGTAAGAGTTCCTGTTGATACATATCCTATCCAATACTTCATATTGTTAGATTGCTTTTTTTTTCTATTTTAATAGTACAGCATGATATCTTATTGTGGTTATAATCAATATTTCCTCAACTAGGAATGAAGTCGTACCTGCATGTTTCCTTTTGTTTGAAGTTACCGTTCATGTGTTTTGACAAAATTTCTATGGCATGCCTTCGACTTGATAATTTGTATTTTGGATTCTAATGTTTGTCAGCTGTATATGGTGCAGATATCTTCTCCTAGATTTTGAGTCAGCTTTTCACTTTTTAAACTGTCCTTTATTGGACAGAAGTTCTGAATTTAAAGGTAGTTGAGTGTTATCAATCTTTTCTTTTATTTAGCACATTTTTGTCTGTTAAGGAAATCCTTCCCTTACTCTAACATCAGAAAGATATTGTTTTGCTTTTTAAAATACATTTGTGTGTGTGTTGTGCCATAGAAATCTGATTTCAGGTTTTGTTTATGCATCATAAAAATATGTTAATAATACCTATTTATTAACCAGGACCCACCATGTTCTAGGCCCTCTATCCTTTTGCATTAATCAACTTATCTTCCTTAATTCCCATTGTCTAATTTTGCATTTTGATTATTTGTAGGATATTTCCAATCCCCACCTTCTTCAGTTTCTTGGCTATTTTCACTTTGATACACATTTTAGAATTAGCTTGATTGGATCCAAGAAAAAACTTCTTGGTATTTGGACTTTCATAGACTCTAGGACAATTTGAGGAAAAATGACATTTTTAGGACACTGATTTTTCCAGCTAAGAACAGGGTATTTGCTCCATATATTTATGTTCTTTTTAAGGTAGAGATTTATAATTTTCTCCATACATGTTTTATACATCTTTTGTAAGATATATGCTTATTTGCTTTGTTGTTTCTATTGATAGTATATATAATGTGTTTTTGTTGATAAACAGTTTTATTGGCATATGATTGGATTAAATGTGTTTTTAAATGAAGTTTTGAAATCTTGAGTTTGGTATATAGACATACTAAAAATATTCAGATTTTTGGAGTGATTTTATATCTGTATAACATGCCACTCTTATATTCTTGTTATTTTGCCTGTAGCATTTTTGTTTACTTTAAGGTAATTAATTAAATTATCTATATTTGATCCTTTCCAATCTTTATGTTTTTGTTTGACCTTTTCCTCCAATATACCTAAATTCTAGTACATAGCTGAAGAACAGCTGAGAAAGTAGGCGTCTTTGTCTTGCTCTTGGTTTTAAAGGTAATAACTTTCAATGTATCCCCATTAAAAGAGGCATAAACTTATTTTTATTTGTTTGGGGTTCATTGTGCTTCAAATGCCTATAGATTTATGTTTTTAATGAGACCTGGAATATTTTCAGCCATTATATCTTCAAATCTTATCTCTCCTCCGTTTCTCTGCTGTCTCTGTTATATATGTTAGACCTTCTCATTCCGTCCTTAATATATCCTCATAGTTCATTCACATTTTTCTCTACTCCCTCTCAATACTTTACCTGTTATACTATTTATTTGATCATATTTTTCAGTTCTCTGTTTCTCTTCAACTCTATGTAGTATTTTGGTAAACTTTCTATTAACTTTCAAATTTAAATAATTTAAGTATAAATATAATGAATGTTATATGGGATACACATTATACATTGTAATATATAATGCATAATGTATAAAAGCATATATAATACATATGTAGACAGATTCTGGGTGTTCCTTTTGTTTTCAGATTTCCTTGTTTATTCCTGATAATGTTTTACTTCTGGTCAGCCTTTGAAATTGTGCCAATTTTTTTCATTAAATAGTCATACATAACAATTCTATGTTTTACTTCCAATATTTTCAGTCTTTGGGTACATTAAAACATTTATTTATGTTTATTCAATTATTTTTGCTTGCCAAGTTTTAGTCTTAGTGGTTTAACCTCTCATGTATTTGTTCTCTTTGACCGGAAACTCATTATTTGATTTCAATATATCAAAATTAAAGGAGTTCTATGGGCTCAAATTGGAACGATCTGTTCTAGAAAATATTTGTTTCACTCTATAGTCATGGGCTATCCGTATCTCTGACTGATCCAGCTCTACCTCCTTTGCCAATTTCAGTTCTGTCTCCAAGCCCTGAATTGACCGTTCCTGTGCTTCAGGTGATCTATGTCTTCCTATTTCCTTCAAAGGGCTATTGGATTTGACGTGATTGCATCATTTATTTGACCATGAAAAACCTTCAATTCTTCATTGTGATTTGCTAGCAGAGCCCGAATATGTTAAAATATTGAGGCTGTAGTCCACAGTTTCACACAGACGGTTTGCTTTGGGAACTATTTCGAATCAATCTTGAAATGCTCTTTTAAAATTTCATGTAAGCAGTTTATCAGCGTACATAAAGGCAAGTAGATTTCACGGATAAGACATTCAAATATCGTAATAAAAATAGTATTTGTAATTGTCTTGCTTACTTCTATATTCGTTAAAACTTCAAGAAGAAGCATGTAGACAGGTGGAAAAATAGACTGTTAAGATAACCAATGGGCACTAAAATATGCTAATGGTCAACAATTACAGTCTATAATTGGAAACATTTTAAAGCTATGTACTGGTGTTTTATATCCATAACCAATTAAACATAATTTTTAAATTTTTACATTTTCAATAAAGTTCACATAAAATATTGTTTTTCCTATTATGTGGTTAACATAGAGAGAAAATAAACATTAAAGTGTGTGTATATTGCCCTTATTTTTCTTCCTGGGTCCCCCAAAGTTAAATGTAATATTACTTAATAAAGTTAGATGTAACTATATTAAGAAGACAGATATCCTTTGTTTAGCTTTTTTTTAGCATGTCTAGATAATTTGTTTTGATAAGATGTCTCGGGTGTATCTAGTCTGCACACTTCACACTTGGGTTTTGAAGGGGCTTACTCTGAGGTTAACAGTAATCATTCAGGATCCAGAGGGCAACATATCATAAGTTGTCTTGAAAACAAGTTTGTTATTGATATATCAATTAACAAATTTACCTTGTTTATTGAACAAATAATATACATGTTTTACTAATGTATGTACAAATCTTCCCTTAACTTATTTTTAATAAATAATTCAGTGAAAATATATTTGTTTTAAGTAAAAACCTTTTATGTTTTTGGAGGGAATTTCTTCTGTGATTATAATAGATTACAACACGGCTAAAATGAGTTAATTTCTATATGTTTAATAAAGGACATTTTTAATACCGTGTTTTTAAAAATTGAGACTACCCTTCTCTGAAGAAAAGAAGTCCTGATAACTTATTAAAATATGCCATTTCATCTTTTATGTGCCATAAGGAACTGAACCAAAAATCTGTATGAACTTTGCATTCTCCTCCATACTAATTTTAAGCTAATATTGCAGAACTAATGACAGCCTTGAGAAATGCTATTATCAATTCCAGCTGTCTCCTGCATCAAGAAACCCTGAATTACAGCAACATTTTAAGAAATGAAGCTCTGAATAAAATCCATTACAGACAAGTTCTTGTTTTAATACTTTTGCAGACTGCTTTATATTGTGGCTATCTCCTTTCATCACAGGAAAAAACTCATGACAACCTGAGTTATTTCACTTCTTCATTTTTTTTAATCATCCAGTTTTACTGAATCATTGATCTTGCTGAACAACTAACCCACAAACTCATGATTTGGACTGTCTCCAAATTTATATTGGTATATTTGCTAATATCACCCAATCAGCCCTTTTTGTGGTCTACAAATGGTGTGGATCATCTCTTCTGGAGTCTTTACCTTCCTGAATGTGAAATTATAGCACTCCTAGCTTATATTTATGTAATCAGTGTAGAATTTTAATAAATATCTTATTCCACCAACAAAACAGGTTCCCTAGATTCCCCAGATTAAAATAGGTAGAGAAATAATAGATTAGATCCATCGCCATGCATCTGATATAGCGCTTATTTCCTAGTACTATTTATATTAAAACTATTTACACATACCTATGTCTCTTAGTAGCTACATGATATTATTGAGGGTATTGCACGTATAGAATGAGAGGTGAGGGAATGCCAATTTATAAAGACTTTAAGCCTTTATTATATATTTATTTAGTGATTCAGTCTTTTAAAAACCTTCATTAGATACCTCTGATGTTCCATAGTAAATCTCTCTTTTAAAGGTAACAGGGAAAAATAGTGTCTCTGAATTTTCAGTATTCACAGTGTCATGGGGAATGAGTAATGGACAGACAAATAAGCAAACACTTCTTTAGGTGACTTATGTGCAGTTGCATATTTACCTAAAATGTGAACTTGGTGCACAGGCAAGAGTGTACTTAATGCTACGTGGGCATGAAAGAAGCTGTGAAGACGACACTTAATCTGAACTTAAAATATCGAGGAGCCTCTCGGCACAGTGAGGAAGGTGCACATCAGTCACGATTATAAACACAGGTCCCTAAATGGTCAAAAGAAAGGAGATAAGAAGGATCTTGTTTGTTCTGACTATACAGGAGTCATTTGGAATGCTTTTAGTTCAAGGAATAAAAAGATAAACACTACATGATAAAACTAGGAGGTTTGGCAAGTAGCAAACTGGAAAAGGTTTTTGGGTAGCACACAAAGATTGGCGGTGATGGAAAACCACTGAAAAATTTTATGCAAAGGAGTGATGTGAAAAAGTCTTTTAATTTTTGAATGGCCATTGTGATGCAATGTTTTTATTAATTAAATGTGAGTGAGAATGTATGTAGAAAAGCCCAGACAGAAGGTCACAGATGATTAAAAAATAATGCCAATATTTATGGAATATACATTCTAGTCCCTTTAAATATATTAACCCATTTAATTGCTCATGAGTTAGTTATTACTGACCATACTTTATTTATTACAAACCTGGAGCACTATACTAGATACATTATATCTTTTAATCTTCAAAACAATGCTTCAGTTTAGGTATTTTTGTCATTCCCACTTTGCAGATTAGCAAACTAATGCGTCTGACGCCAGAGCCGTACTTCTTTCCACTGCCTTATGTAAAACAAATGTCAAATAGTCTCAATTAAGCTAAATGTACTTGGGGAAAAAAATGTGCCCAAACTGGTGTAATTTGAAAAAGACACAGGCCCCTTTCAATAAACCATTTTCCTCCTTATCAAAAAACAAAAACAAACAAACAAACAAACAAACAAAAAGAAAACAAGCAAACAAAAAACCTGAAGTACAAAAGATTAAATAGCTTACTCCCAGTTACAAAATTCCATGCGCTACAGTGGAAATCGACATCTCTCAATATAGTGGAAAGTGTTTAAGGTTACACTACCAACTTAGATAAGCACACAGCTCTTCTTGCTTCTCTAAACTCATCACTTCAGACTCTTGAACTAGGTAAATCACCACCGTATATGTTTTCACACACGCCTTACTTCTTTTTGCTTTTGTGATTTCATATAGGCAATGGCATAGAGGCAATTCTCACTTCATCCTGTAGAATCTTTCAGAACCCTGCTCAAAATTCTCGGTTAAATTCTTCTCCATTTCCCCTGGTATTTTAATCACATGGATATATTACTTTCATCTGATTGAGTTGTCTTTATTTATCATTTTTAATTGAATCTTTCATAAAGCTTTTTACTAGTCAGAAATTCACATCAGTAAATTTTGTATTTCCCCATGGTCCACACAGTTCAGGACCTTGAAGACAGCTGTGTTTAATAAATCCTGTTTGCTGACCTATTAGCAGCACATGATTCAAAAAATATTGTTCAAGTTCTTTTTTGCCAGAGCCCTTAGCAGTTGCTAGAAATACTGAGAAGGTACCAGAAAGACTCACAGAGCTATACTGCCCTTGTCATTTTTCTTCATGGAGCATGAACAAAATACAAATTCTGAAGAATAGGTTGTGATGTGCTGGAGGAGGGCTTGGCAAGAAAAGAAATCCCCTCTGTGGGCTTGATGAAGCACTAGTGATTGTCACCACGTTCAGTAAAAGCAGGGAGGAAAATTAAGAACTGGACATAATGACTGAACAATGA
This sequence comes from Lepilemur ruficaudatus, assembly GCA_963574885.1. Taxonomy (NCBI): domain Eukaryota; kingdom Metazoa; phylum Chordata; class Mammalia; order Primates; family Lepilemuridae; genus Lepilemur; species Lepilemur ruficaudatus. The sequence goes on along the minus strand of CAUYRT010011152.1, from coordinate 75,832 downwards.
CAAAAGCAAAGGTTCAAGAGCCAAACTGATAAGATGCTGTCTTTAAGCGAAAGTCTGTGAGCTTCCTAGGTCCTCCCGTTTGTGTGCTCTGCATTTCCTCCTATGCTCCTATGTACATCTCCACCAGTTTTCCTCCTGCTTTCTTGTGATCTCGTTTCAATCTCTCCCTATTTCTTTACCTTGTAATCTCTTTTCTGCACACAAACAAACAAAGAATACCTGCCTTCAGCAGAGTCATCAAATGATCCTCTTTCCTTTAGTCTCTAGGCTTCAATACTCTATCCTTCTTTAAGATCTTCAAATCTAAATTATTCCCTAATTCGAGTCCTGAAAATTTGCTTCCATTTCGCTTCCATTTCTCCTTTCCTTTTCCCTGACCCTCTACTAGATTAATCTTCAGTAATCATTTATGTTTTACCTTGAGTATTTATTCACAGTGCTACATAAAAAGCATGCCTACGAGAAGAGCAAAATTGGAGTTCTGACATCTACAACTTCAAGACTTACTATAAAACTACAGTAATCAAGACAGTGTAGTATTGGTGAAAAAAAAATAGACAGATATGTCAATGGAACAGAGTGGAGAGCCCAGAAAAGACCCACACAAACATGGTCAACAGGTCTTTGACAAAGGAGCAAAGGCAATACAATTGAGTAAAGACAGACTTTAACAAACAGATCTGGAGCAAGTGGACATCTACATGCAAAAAAGGAAAAATGAATCTAGATGCAGACTTTACAAGCTTCCCCAGAACAAGTTTGAAATTGGTCATAATTCGAAATGGAAAATGCGCAATGATAAAACTCTTAGAAGATAACATAGAAGAAAACCTAAATAACCTTTGGTGATGATTTTTACATAAAATACAAAGGCATAATCATGAAAAAAAATATTGGTAAGTTGGACTTCATTAAAATTAAAAACTTCTGCTCTGCAAAAGACAATGCCAAAGGGATGAGATGGCAAGCAACAGACTGGGAGAAATAATTTGCAAAAGACACATCTGATAAAAGATTGTAATTCAAAATATGCAAAAAACTGTTAAAACTTAACAATATGAAAACAAACAACTCAATTAAAAAATGGGCCTAAGACCTTAACAGACATCTTTCAAAGAAGATATACAGATAGTAAAAGAGCATATTAAAAGATGCTCCACGTCATTTTTCATCAGGGAAATTCAAGTTAAAATAATGAGATACCACTACACACCTGTTAGAATGGCCAAAATCCAGAATACTAACAACAACCAAATTATGACGAGGATGTGGAGCAATAGGAACCTCTCATTCAATGTTGATGGGAATGCAAAATGGTGCAGCCACTTTGGAAGACAATGTGGCAGTTTATTACAAAACTAAACTTGTTCTTACCATATGATCTAGCAATCATGTTTTTGGTTTCTACCCAAAGCAGTTCAAAACATATGTCCATGCAAAAATATTCACATGGGTGCTTATATAGCAGTTTTATTCATAATTGCCAAAATTTGGAAGCAACCACGTCGATCCTTCAGTAGATGAATGAATTAATAAACTATGGTAAATCCAGGCAATGGAATATTATTCAGCACTAAAACAAAACGAGCTCTCAAGCCATGAAAAGACATGGAAGATGCTTAAATGTGTAAGTGAAAGAAGCCAATATGAAAAGGTTACGTATGACTCAAACTATATGACATTGCAGAAAAGGCAAAACAATGGAGATAGCAAAACGATCAGTGATTATCAGGGGCTGGGTAGAGGGAGGATGAATGCTTGGAACATAAAGGATGTTTAGGGCAGTGGAAACACTGTAATAGTAATGGTGGGTATGGATACATGTCATTATGGATGATTGACAACACCTACAAAATACACAACACCAAGAGTGAATCCCAATGTACTCTATGAACTATGGGGTGAGTATGATATGTCAATATAGGTTCATCAATTGTATTAATAACAAATGGAGACACTTTGGTGGGGGATATTGATAGTGAGGGAGGCTATGTGTGTGTTTATGCAGCAGGCATATGGGAAATCTTTTTTTCTGCTCAATATTTTTTGTGAACCTAAAGCTGTTCTAAAAATGTAAGTCTTAGAAAAAAAGCATAATTACAACTAACACAAAGAACACTTACTATGCACCAGACTCTTTCTGTTCTATTTTTATATATGTGTATTTTTGTATATATGTGTGGGTATAAATATATATAAATATATATATATGTAATATATACAAACATATACATGTACATATACACACAATTTATCATTGAATATGAGTATTTAATATTAAAATGAATATATTTACATGTATTAATTCATTTAATACTCACTTAACTAATCTTAATTCCAAACTTATATAGCAGTCTTGTTTATAATCATCATTTTAAAGAAGAGGAAATTAAGAATAAAGTGTTAAGTAACTTATGCATAACAGAAGCCTACCAAGAGGAAGAGCTGGTTTTTGAATCTTGGCAAGTTGAGTCGGATGCCAGACTGCTGTCCTGAGTCCCTCAGGTGAAGTTAGAGCTCTGTGATGATGATGCCACAGGGCCTTAGACATTTCCTCGGCAGTTTCCTTTAAATGTGCATTTACTCAAATGACAATGTATTTAGTGGTGTTTTCTTGCTGGGCTACAGGCTCCATGAGGGCAAGAAAGGCATATGTTTTGTTTCTCCTGCTATCCACCTCTGTGCAGAGTGGGTATCAGTAAATGCTGTGCAGACTGTTAGGAGAACAAGCTACTTAAAGAACTTCACAGCAAGAAGAAGACCATCTGCTAAAGGTGTCCACTACAAATGATTCTCTGCTTTGTTGAACTTAAGACAGAATAGAAAACTTTGTCTTATGTGACTAAACATAAAGTGATATTTTCTCAAAATTATTCCTCAGAAGAAAGTCACCTTGTGTTTAAGACCTCTCAGATATCTCTTATTACAAGACACATTTTCAATAATTTCATTTTGAACCACAAAGTACTGTTTTGGGGAAAATATGTGGCCTGAAACAACCTCAATTAATGCTAACTTGGGATGCTTATAGAAGCCACCTAAAGTAATAGGGGAAAAGAGACAAAAAAATTAAATACAATTTATAAATTCTTGGGTGAATGATCTCACAAGCTCAAGTGTTGGATGTCATTATATAATATCAGGTGTTTTAATATTTGTTAAAAATTAATAGAGTAATTTACTCACATTATGAAGCATATGAATTTAGTTCATAGAGCAAATACAAATGACAATGTTTTTAACGCTACATGAAAGGGTACTTGTGGCTTGAGATACAGTTTCTGGCAACAACATCATATGTGGATCCCCAGATGAGCTACATGTCACACAACTTGGATGGAAGTGAAAATAATGTGCTGTGGAAGGGAGTGGGTGTGTGGCTTACAGCAAGGACACGTTGATGACAAAGTAACTGATATCCAAGACGTGAGTGCAGAGTCTGAATGGAATCTGAATTAAATGTGATTTGAATTAATAGGATGATATGAAAATGCAATAGCTCTGTATTGATAGTTTAAGATACCTCGGTAAAATTTGGTTTTATACATACATATAATCGAATAATTTGACATATTAATTATACAAGTATAAATTGCATTCACAGTTATATGAAATTATACATATAATTACAAAAGATAATATAATATGAAATATATAATTATATAATTTACATATAAGTAGTAAATGTATAAATTATATCTACATAAGTAGTATTTGTGATTGAACATATACATGTATATGTAGGGTATAACTAAATCCACTTAAAGTTTATATATTCCCATTGGCCTAAACATTTTTGGATATTTCTACTGGAAAATCAGAGGCATGTTTTTATATTTATGTTCACCTTATCAATGTAATTTCCTACTGTCCCTCCTCATGCCATACACCCCTCCCCAGCAGAGTCAAATGCACTAACCTTATTCACCCAGGGAGATTGGCAGCACGGCCTAAGTGAATGTCGCTTCAAGGTCTAGAGTTGTCCCCTTGTGTGGGAACAAAGGTGACGGGTAAGAAAGAAATAAGCCTCCTTGGAACACTTGCTCATGAGGAATGAAGGACCTGTGTGCTCTGTCTACTTTCCTCTCTCTTTCATTCTTTCTCTTCTCCTTCTCTTCATTCCATCTGTACCTAAATTACATTAGTGTCAGATAAACTTTGTTATCGGTTTTATTGAATTATATCACTGAATCCTGCCCCGTGCCTTCAGTTATTTCAGTCATTCAGGTCCCAGGGGGATAAATTCATAAATGGGAGAAAACATCTGAAACATCAAAGAGAACATAGCCTCTGACAGTACCAGGAATTTGTTATCTACAGAGGTAAATATGATAATAATTTTAAACATGCTGTTATTTCACTTAAGGGACATATTATTACTTTTCTACTTTTTGTCTAATGATATTCTTTTTGTGGTGTTCTCTGTCAAGCTTGGAACAAACAAAACATTGTGTAGCATCTGCTGTGTAGGTGTTTCCAGAGGTACTATCTATAATTGCCAAAACTATGAATATGTTAAATTCCTATGGGGATGTTTTGTGTAGAACACTTCCTTTCTTCCTAATCTTCATTTTGAGCTTTGGAAATAAGAGAGATATTTTGAAGTGCTTATTAAATTCATATATATGTTATTGTGAATAAAAAACACAATTTGAGAGATTTTATAGCCAAGAAATTATTTTTAATAAAATGTTGCTTCCAGCATTCATATAATATTCAAGAATATATAGAGAATATATTTACTGAGTTCTGCGACGGCTGTTTTCAGAATCTCAGGATCATTTTGGGGTAGAATTGATGAGATAATGTCCATGTGTTGAACATTCCTTCACTGCTGGGCACCATGCAAAATGCATCCCCAGCAAAAACGTTATCCCTCAGTGTGTTCTAAATTGAGTCTGTCTCTCTTGAAACCTATGTAAGAAAGCAACATGTAATATGTGGTTATGTGTTTCAGATTTCAAACATCAGCCTTGGTTTGTTTTCTCGGATATACTAAGCTTGAAGGAGAGTAGATGAATATAATCTGTTGTCAATTCACAGAGACTTTAATTCTTGCCAGCTGGGAAATCCATTGTGCTCACTACAAAATTCAGGAAGATGCAAGCCCCTTTCTCTATTTTAATAACTATTTAAAATTCTTTGTGACATTAACTATCATATTTTCTAAGAAACCATTTTCCAGTTCTCACGTAATTTCTGGGAATATGATTTACCTTCACTTACAAGCGACTTCAGCATCCAAAGAGGCAGCACCACCAACTGTGTGAGGGTTGGACTTGGAGCCAGGCTGCCTGGGTCTGACTCTAGTCACTCCTTTTTGTCAGTTGTGGCCTTGGACAAGTTGTTTAATGTGTCTCTGTCTCAGCTTCTGTGGATGTAAAATGAGTACAATAGTCCCCACCCCTAGAGAGTTATTTATAAAATTTAATGAGTTAATATATTATTGCTTAGAACAATTTGACACACAATGAGAGCTATATGAGTTTGCTTAACAGTTATTATAGCAACTATAAAATGAAAAGCACCTACTTGTCTCTGTTTTTAGGGAAGGTACTGTGTAGTAGGTAACAGTTCATTCTCCTTTGGTCCACAGTGAAATGCCTGCCACATGCCAGAATTTCCATTTAGTTCCGTTATCAAATACTTACTGAGCACACTACGCATTGGGCCCTGCATTAAGTTATAATGACCAAGACTAAGTCAGGATCTCCAAGCTTCAGGAGCTGATAACACAGAGCGGGGACGCTCACTTACAGAAAGATAAAGGGTTAGAAGCACATTCAGTGCTTCTTTGCACTTCTTTGCAAAGTGAAGAGAAGTGGAGAATTTTAAATTAAGGCCATCCTGATATGACCACAGCTAGCACTCTGGAGTCAGTACACCTTAGTGTAAATGCTAGATCTGCTAATTACTAAACTTGTGAACAAAAACAAATAATCTTACCCTGTAGGCCTCCATTTCCACCCTGCAAAATGTGGAGATACGGTGTTTTGTCTTACTGTGTTGTCATGAATAATATTTTTTATGATGATTGCTAATATTGATCAAACATTATGATTCAGGCCATGTGCTGCTGACTTTATGTGGATTCTTAAGAATTATACATGAAGTTTTAGCCTAGTGCCTGGTATATTAGTAGATATTTTAAAAATCCAATAAGCTGCTAATATTCGTTTTGTTTCCTTTAAAATAATACGAGTCTGTGTCTGAGTTGAAGGGATAATTGCTTTCCAGTAGCGGATTGTTCTGTGGGTAGATTTTAGTTTCCTATCTACTTTCTAAATAGCCTGACTGAGTTTATTACTAGATAAGGACAGAGTAGTGTCAGAAAGCCTTCTGTCTGGGGAGTTTTGTGGGTATGGAGGTCTAGAATATTTGTGCTTCTGTGAATGAGTATAAATCACTGATCCTGAACGGGCACTGTAATTTCCAAAGGTGTCTAACATAATATGAGCACCTAAAGTAGGGTGAAAGATGGGTGGTGGGCTGACACGACCTATTTTAGTCTCCTCAGACAGAAGATGAGTGAGGACACTATTGTTTTTATGTACAGTGAAAGTATGTTCCCCAAAGGAATAATGAGCCAGTCTGTTCCTAACCCATATTCATTGGTACTTGGTTAGCTTTGGAAAGTCCCGTTATACAATAATCTGGCTTGATAGATTCATTTCATTGTATTGTTCAAAAGGTAAAACAAAGAATTTCATGAGAGAGGGTCAGAGGATGTTGTGTTTAGTAAGCAAGATAAAGGAATTTTTATTTTTCTGAGATTGATGACAAACTGCCTAAAGGCTTTAAGCATGAGAACGTCATGATACATTTTATGTGGTTTCAAATTTCATTCAGCTGCTGCACAGAGACTACACAGAAGGGGTAAAATCCAGAGTGGAAGACCAGATTCAAGGGAATTTTAATAGTGCAGGCAAGATAAGGAAGTTCCTTGGATGAGGAGCATTTCTAGCACTAGAAATGATATATTTTAGTAAGATAGTCAGCATTTCTTTTTCATCCTAACAGTCATAACCTGGGAATAGATAGTGTCAGACAGCAAGCAAGAGAATAAAACAACAAAAAAAAATCTTAATTTTTAGCTTGAGCAGCTGTTGCTTCCACTTATGGAAATGTGGATATCTGACAAGGGAAACAATTTTGGAAGTGTATGAAATAAAGAGTTGTTTTTCCTGTGTTAGAATTGAGATGTCTATTAGATATTTAAATTGATATATAAGTTGGTAATTGAATGTGTGATTTTAGAGTTAGGGTCTATAAATTTTATTTACACATCTATTTAAAGATGTTGAGTTAGATATAGAATCTAGTCGAAGAGAAAGGGTGGGGTTAAAAACAATTAGCATTTAAAGTCATGGGACTAAATGGAAACACCCAGTAACAGATGATATTTAGAGGTGGAAAGAGAACTCAGATTCTTAGGGAATGTCATTTAGAGCTGAAGATGTAGAAGGGAAGTCAGCAATGAAGAATGGAAGAGAGGCGTCTGAGAAGTAGAAAAGAAGGCAAGAGAATGCAGTGTTGTGGAGGGCAAGAGGAGAAAGGAAGGTGCAGCTATTTTGGATGGAGGTTGCTGAGATATTGCTGAAGCTAAGCTCAAAGTTGATAAATGTGGCCATGTGCACATCTTTAGAGATCTTGCTAAGAATAGTGTCAGGGAAGTGATGTGGCCAAGTCTGGTTTTAGTGGTAGAGGCACTGAGATAGTGACTATGGGCAGCAATTTCATGATGCTTTCTTGAGGAAAGGCATACACAGTTAGGCTTGGAATTGGAAAAAAAAGTGAAGTAAAGGTATATTTTATTTTATTTTATTTTTAAATATTGGTGATATTGAGTCAATTTGTAGAATGATGAGAATAATCTGATGCAGAGGGAGAATTCAGAGATGCAGAGAAGAAATTGCACAAGGGCAGAAAAAAAATTCTGTGGGAATTTGACAATATGGGGTGGGATCAATCAAATAACAAGAATGATTGCCCACGGTAGAAGAATATTTCACCTTTGTGATAGGTGCAAGAGTAAAAATTATGCTTTCAAATGCAGACAGGTTGGCAGTTGGGGTGGTGGAATGATGAATGTATTTTTTATCACATGCTTTAGATACCTTCTTTTACATATGTAACTGAGAAAAGCATGACCATCTTGTGCATGACCCCAGGTTGCCTTATAATGGTGACTCATGAACCTCATCCCTCAGCAGGCTCTGTGCCTTACAAGAGCACATTTCCCCAGTGATCAAGAATCCAGATGCTGGGACATTGATAATTGCTAGCACTCTCCTAGACAGAAAGTTTGAAATCCATGTATTTGTTCCTGACTTAGACTTGTGCTCTCATGGTCATCTCATAAAACAGGACAACAACAGAGTGTGCAGTCCTTCTCCGAAACCCTCCAGGCTTCTCTACAAGACACCAGAACATGGGAGCTGTATATCTGTTAAAATTCTCCATATGTTCCTGAGCTAAGCAATGCTAGCTAGAAGTTCATACATGAAAACTTGTGTAAATACTGTTGTCCTGGTGCATGGCAGGGGGCTTAGACAGAGTCACCTCAAGGACTAGAGACATCTCTCAGGGGCAAGGATAGGTTATAAGAATGGATAATAATCCAGTGGCCACATTGCCTGTCTGCAGGCCATAACTGCTCTTGAGGTTATGGGAGCAGGCATTCCCCTTGAGGGTGATGGTAATTCATTGTGAATGCCAAATGGCTAAAAGGTCGATGTGTCACTTATTTCCCAAGTGTTCGCAGGATCCATAGGGCACTAAAGCCTATGATAAAGCAAGTTACATGGAAGGCAGGTAATGGGATGGGCACATCATTTTAACAGGGCTACACAGTGCTGAGTGGGCAGATCACTCAGAAATCCTGAAGTACAAGAGACACCTGGAATGATAAAGCTGCCAACAATTCTGTTACTAGGCTTCTCCTCAAAATTGTAACTTTTACTGAGCCTTAACAATAAGGATGGAGCATAATATAGTTAGATCATTTTTTTATCCCTTCAACCATTCTATACTTTTTAAGAGATAGGGTAATTTTGCTTCCTGGAAATCATTGTACCTCCCATATCTGAATGTCTAAATCTCCTTGCTAGAGTTGAGAAGTTTTCAACTATTACTTTGTTATTTAACAAATAAGTGAAGTAAGTTTTCTAAATCTTTCTTTAATTATTTGCCCTCAGGTATACCAATAATTCATAAAATCAGTGGCTTTATGTTGTCTTAAATATCAAGAAGGCTTTGGTAATTATTTTTCTTTCTTCTTTCTTCATTTTTGTCTAACTGGATTATACTTAAAGGCCTGTCTTCAAGTTTTGAGATTTTTTTCTTCTGCCTGATCTAGTCTATTGTTGAAGCTTTCAAATGTATTTGGTATTTCTTTCAATGAATTCTTCCATTCCAGAATTTCTATTTGGTTCTTCTTAATAATGTCTATCTCTTAGGTAAATTTCTCATTTATATCTGAATAGTTTTTCTGATTTTTTTGTATTGTTTTTCAGAATTCTCTTCTATCTCACTGAGCTTCTTTAAAATCAATATTTTGACTTCTTTATCTGGGATTTCAAAAATTTCTTTTTTATTAAGACTTATAGCTGGAGAATTATTATATTCCTTTGGAGATATCATATTTCCTTGTATTTTCATGTTTCTGTGTGATATCTACACATTTGATGTAACAGTTACTTCTTATTTTTGAATTTACTTTCATAGGGGAAAGTAAAGTACTTGGAAAAGTACTTTAGTACTTTTATTAACTGTTACTTAAGAAGTAACAGTTCTTATTTTTGAATTTACTTTCATAAGGGAAAGTAAAGTACATGGAAATGAAAGTACTTTCATTTTCCTGAAGATGTATCTATGGTGCTGTTTTACACACTTCACTTGACCTTAGCAAAAAGGCTGAGAAGCCATTATGGTGCTGTTTTATTAGGATATTTCAGCTTTGATTCTGGATATGTGCTGTGATGTAGTCTCTTTATGATTTTTTGGCTGTAAATAGTGTTAGTTGTATCTGTGATTTCCTCAGTGGGTTAAGGTGAGGTTATTAGGGGAGGCTGCTGTGAAGTTATGCTGGGTACTAGAGTACAAATTAGTGTCAGTGGTAGCCTTAGCCTGCCTATCTATGTGCCCCAGAGCAGTGTACACTGACATCTAAGTTGGCAGTTAACAGAAGATTGCTTCTTGGGCCTCCAGGTATCTTGCTTAAATGCTGGTAGTGGTAGTGGCAGTGGTGGACTGGGCAGGTGAGTGGGTTGTCAAGCCCCTGGGCAGCTGGTGTTGTGTGGGTGCTGGCAGTAGCTGTGGTTGGATGGTTGTCTTAGTCCCCAGCAGCGTGCACTGATGTTGACGGTGGCTGCAGTGAGCTGGGCAGGCCAGTCTTCAGACCCACACAGGTAGTGCGCAAGCTGAAGTGTTAGCAGCCAGAAGTTTAGGCCCAAGGTCAGGCTTTCAGGAGGAGTGATCAGGTACCCAATGTCATGGATTGGGCTGGGCAATCCATGTGCTATGTCTTGGAGAGGAGCACAAAGCCAGCCCGATCAGCTTGTGCTCAGGTACCCTAGCAGTAAGAGTGGGCACCAGCAGTGATTGTTGGGGGCAGGGCGATCCTCAGGCCCCAGGAAGAGGACTTGGATAAAGGACAATCACAGCCAAACAGAGGCTCCACTGCTGGAGAGGATAGAGCAATACTCAGTGGCTACACCCTGGGCCTGTGGGTGGGAAATGCACATCCTCTTCACAACCTTGCCCAGTTCAAGAACAAGTTCCAGGGAAAACCTGGTCACCTTCTCATTTCCCTGTCTCAGATCCTGGCAGTGCTTGCTTCCCAGCAGCAGCTGCTGCCACTCTGGCGTAAATCACTTCCTAGCTGTGGGAGTGCTCCCAGCTTGCTCCCCCGTCCCAGCAGCAACAGCCCAAGTTTCAGGAATGTCCCAATGCTGGCACCCTGGGTCCAAGGACAATGTGCAGTTTACTAGAGGGTAGATTTGGAAATGGTCTCTCTCTCTCTTTCTGTGTCTCTAACCATATAAACTCAGCCATATTCTTATTCATATACATGGTAATTATTTAAAATGAAAAATAAATAACATAATTGAAATTTTAAAATTTGCCATGAATTAGGAAATAAGGACACACGGATTTCTTATTAGCACACATTAAACCAACAGTAAAAGATTTCATGATAGGATATTATACCTTTATAAAGAAGAAAAATGATTATTTTACATGGGGGATCTCCTAATTCACCACCCATAATACTGGTTTAATTTTGGAAGTTGAGGAAAATATTAAAGCAAAGGCAAATGAAACAAACATACACATTATATTTTAAAAGTTCTTGAAATTTAAGCAATACAATATTTAGTTGCATACATAAAATTATCTTAAAAGTAATGTTACGTCATTTGAGAATTTTTTTTTTTTTTTTTTTTTTTTGAGACAGAGTCTCACTCTGTTGCCCAGGCTAGAGTGAGTGCCATGGCATCAGCCTAGCTCACAGCAACCTCAAACTCCTGGGCTCTAGCAATCCTCCTGCCTCAGCCTCCCAAGTGGCTGGGACTACAGGCATGTGCCACCATGCCTGGCTAATTTTTTCTATATTTTTAGTTGGCCAATTAATTTCTTTCTATTTTTAGTAGAGACGGGGTCTCGCTCTTGCTCAGGCTGGTTTCGAACTCCTGACCTTGAGCAATCCGCCCGCCTCAGCCTCCCAGAGTGCTAGGATTACAGCCGTGAGCCACCGCGCCCGGCCATTCGAGAATTTTTTTAGCTTGAAAGCAGTATTCAGATTTCGTAAAGTGATGAAATTCCAACTGTAGAGCTTGTATTTAAAAGGAACTATGTATATGTAGTTTATATTCAAAGAAGACTTAATATAATATGATTATTCAGAGCATAATTTTGTACTAATGATTCAGAGAAATCTACATCCATAATATTGGTAAAACAGTTATATTCATTATTTCAGTGTGTCAATAATCAAATGGTAATGAGAATAATAGTTTAGATCTTTCATCAACATGGAGGTTAAAATAATACATACTCCCATTTGACAATAAATATCATATTAATTATTAGGAGCATTACATAATTTTAAACATATTTTATTTCTTATGGCTAATTTAGTATATATTTATTTCAAAATATTTTCTTCTAAAATAATATAGAGATTTGTATTAATCTTTTATGCTATATCACTAAGAATTTGCTGTAGCCAGGAGCTAACCGCTGGCTAGGGTTAAGAGAGATTATCTGTAGGGGAGGATCAGAACAATCCTAATTGGTATGTGAATAGATTTAAAAGAAAATATTGGATATATTTTGGGAAATCAGCTCACTACAAATTGTGACTGCAAACATTGTACTGTAAATGCTTTGTAGTTTTCCCCCAATTAAAAATTATCTTTGGGCCCTCAATAAAAATACTTTTTTCCTTAAAAAAAAAAAGAAAAGAAAATATTACTTCCATGAAGACAATGTGTTAAGCAAATCAGCCAACTAACCTTGGGATGTTATGCTAATCAGCTCTTCTGAATTCGCTGCATTACATGGTGATTTATACTTTTAAAAATCACTTCAGAAAATTTTTGTCATTTAAATTGATCATTTCTCAATACAGCTGCCTACCCTATAGTCATAGGCTTCTGAAATAATGGTCATTCCTAGGAGAGGGGAAAAAATGAGAAGCCTAACACCACTATTTGTTTTCTAATAGCTTTTTAGAGTCCAAGTTCTTAATCATACTTTTTTTAAAAAGCAATTTCTAATGCTGAAAAGAGTATGATGAGATTTTCTTGTTCACAGCTTGGGAAAGGATAAACTAGTCCAAGTTTTTTGGATTTGTTTTGGACTTGGGAAAGTATTGTCACAAGGTTTATGAATAGCCTTTAATATGTCCACAAAAGTAATCCCTTATTTCAATTTTGCGGTTTTACTCTAAGAAAATATCTATCTATCTATCTATACATATACACACACACAATCTATATTATATATAACAAATATTATCTGTCTATATATATATAAAGAAACCAGAGGCAATAGTTTTGAGAAAGCAAGTAGAGGTTACTCAAATTTCCAACTAAGATCAACTTACACACTGTCATTTTTTTTAATTTTAAATTTTAAATTTTTATGGATACATAATAGTTGTACCTACTTAATGGGGTGCGTGTGATATTTTGATCCAAGCATACAATGTATAATGATCAAATCAGGGTAATTGGGATATTCATCACCTTAAATATATATCATTTCTGTGTTAGGAACATTTCAATTCCACTTTTCTAGCTATTTTGAAATACATAACAAATTATTGTTAACTATAGTCACCCTATTTTGCTACTGAACACTAGATCTTGTTTTTTCTCTCTAACTTTATTTTTTTACCCATGGTTAATGGGTAAAAATCCCCTCTTTATCTCCCTGTCCCTACTACCACCCCCAGCCTCTGGTAATCATCATTCTACTCTCTAGCTCAATGAGATCATTTTTTTAGTTCCCACATTATCAGTGAGAACACATATAATATTTGTCTTTCTGTGCTTGAGTTATTTCACTTATGTCCTCCAATTCCATCTATGTTTTTGCAAATGACAGGATCACATTCTTCTTGTGACTGAATAATACTTCATTGTGTGTGTGTGTACGTGTGTGTGTGTGTATATATCACCTTATCTTTATCCGTGCATCACTTGATAGACGTTTAGGTTAACTCCATTATTGTGGAGTTTTGGCTACTGTGTATAGTGCTGCAATGCACATGGGAGTGTGGATATATCTTTGACACACTGTCAATTTCAATTGCTGTTATAAGGGACAGGAATTATTTTTTATTCTATTGATATAATTATTATATTAGTGGCAAAATTAAAATTATAATAATTTAATTTTAATAATTAAAATATATATTCTCCAAAAAGTATTTTAACAGATCCTTACCGTCGATACATGAATGTTATTATTATTATTTTTTTCCATTCTTCAACTTTGCTGAATAATAAATGCAATAGTTTCTGTCTTTATGGTAAATATAATATCTTTTATAAACTTCTTGGAAATGAAAACAATTAGTACATATCAAACTTTTATGATTCAGTATTCTTAATAAAATTATAAACATTTTGAAGTATTAGTTTTACAATAGAATGAAGAAATACTGACAATTTATTTTCTGCAAGGTTATGTTTATTGTTTTTTTATTCCTTATGGGTCTATAGGAAATAGAAATACATAGAAGTACACATTTTATGTACACAAGCATACAAATATCAGTGCATTTGTTGACAAGCTAGCTCTGAAAAGGCAAAGGTTTTATGTTATATGGAATATTATGGCTACACTAACATTATGAATATTTATTCATAACATGGAAATGTGTATCTTGTTTAGGTTGGGTCCTACGATGGGTAGATACTTTTTCTCTTGATATAGAATAATTTCTGGGACTAAAAATGACTTTAACTAGGCTTTAGAATTCTAAAAATGTTAAAGGTAAATGCTTCCAAAAGTGGTATCTTAAGAAAAATGAAATGAATTGTGAAAAATCTGATGCTAATTTTGACTAAACTGATTAGAAATCAGTGAAAAGCTTGAGCAACCCAATCGAGGTTTTGGAGGAGGCACAGAAGATTGATGAAGATTCACAGTAAAGCAAATACATGGTGTGAGAGTCATGCTGGGAGACTTCCTGGCCTTTTAGTCAGCAGGACATAGACGTTTGGAGTGGACACAGTAAGAATGGCTTCTAAAGGTGGCACAAGGACATGGGACATGACACCATATTAATGTATGTTTAAATGTTCAGCATTTCCCACCTTTGTAAGCATTTGCCACATGATATTCAATCACTAATTCAATAATTAGAGGATAATGTGCTTAAGTATGTTTGGGGAATATGAGAATAAACGCAATTAAAGTGATAGCCCAGCATCTCTTGAGCGCACCCCGTCCTCTCTCTCTCCTGTCGCAGACTTAGCTTCGGCCATAATCAATTTTCATCTGTCCAAATATAGTGGCCTCCTTACTGAAATTCCCCTGCCAGTTTGTCCCTCTTTAAGGCACTTCCCTTCTGAGTTCTCTATGCTATTTTACCATCTCCAAAACATGGAAAAACCCATTATGTCTCAGAAAAATCACAGGTTAATGTTGTCTTTATCTAAAGCATTTTATCAACATTAAAAGTTATTTTTCCAAAGTAAATGACCCAGTGTGATAAGGGGACCATTCTTGAAAGAAACTACTGTGAAAGGACAGACACATAAAGATTATGTAGGACCATTCTTAGAATAGGTGGAGATAACGTTATTATGTGTGTTGGAAAAAGAAAGGTGACTGAAAGCAATCTTTTTTGATAAAAACTAAAATATCATTATTTAGTACCATTAAAGAAAGTAATAATAAAGCCAGCTAATTTTTTATTGAGAATTACGTAGTACCAGGTAGTAGGTTGATTATATTCCATGAATTTAATTTAATTCTGCCACTATTCACCCCATTTAACAAACAAGAAAACAGCCATGGGAGGCTGCCAGCCTTTCCCAAGGACAGCTATCAAGTGAATGCTGAATCAGGGGTATGTATGAAGTAAGGAAATCTGTCTTCAGAACTGAACCTCCACTTTCCAACCCATCTATCCACACAGATGCAACCTATTAAATAGCTTATAGCCCACCTGCCTGCCTGCCTTCTTTCCTTCTTTCTTTCCTTCCTTCCTTCTTCCCTCCCTCCCTCCCTCCCTTCCTTACTTTCCTCCTCTCTCTTTGCCTTTTCATAACCTTCAGCCATCCCTGATAAACCCAAATGGGGGGCCCCAATTGCACACACAGGATGCATAGGTCTCACCCCACTGTGGCTGACTCCAGTACATGATGAAATGGACTCTGGCTTGAGCCAGAATCAACACCTCAGTATATTCTAGCCATAAAAATAAGGGATTTTCAGCCCTGGGAATTATAGAAAAGTGGCTTGGGAAACAAGAAAGCTCATTCCTGGCCATGTGAGGCTATCAACCCTTTCATGAACTTTCACCTGCTAGATTATTAAATTTACCAATTAATAATATTTAAAGTAATTATTCAAGCCCCTAGCCTGTTTGACAGATAGACTATGTTTATTTATACTTGGGTATTTTGGCAAACATTTTCTCAAAAATGACCAAAGGAAGCCTGTCACTGTAATAAAAATAATTCACAGCTCGTTAATCAGGTGTGGGCTTTGAAACAAAAATAAGATTTGAAAAATTTGTTTTCACCATCTTGAGCTTGACAATTTCCCAGCACTTAAAGTCTTTTCCAATGTGAACAGTGGTGATAGAAACACATGTTAATTTTTTTTAATTGTATGATGAAAGGTATCAGCATTTGGAAGATGTGAATAATTGAGAAAATCAATAAATGATCCATTCACAGTGCCAGAGTAATGAGTTTTAGTGTAATATTGTATGAAATGTTTTTAACATGGATTTAGTTGTCACTATCCATCCTTTTCATTCTTTTTTAGTTCTTTTCAATTACAATATAAAATTGATAATAATACCTTATGGGTTTATTATTGTTACTTCTAACTGACTTATAAACAAATTCTTAATGTTTCTAAGTTTTAATTTCCAATGATATAAATATCTTTGTTTTTGGTTCTCAATAGTTTTTAATAGTGTAAAAGAGATCTGTGATGCAAAGTGTGAGGACTGCTGTTCTGAAGCACATAACAGAGGGAACTTATTTGTCCCTCTGTCCTTTATCAGGGAAGCTCCTCCTCTGAGCACCAATGGTGACTTTTGTGAACTGAGCAGACCGCCCTGGGTATATCAGCAGGATTTCTGAGAGAGAAAGAGGAAATATTCTCTTAACGGCCAATATCGATCAAATTGATCCTGCAGAAAAATGCTTTGCCATCTGATTGATCTCACATTCAAAATTGATCTACTTGATAATTTTTCTACAGTTTTCCATTCATGAAACATTTGTCATTTTTAACCATTTTCCTCTTAACGAAATGCAGTCCAGTCTCCATCACAGCCTGTGAGCTCACTGTCCCTGCCACGTGCTTCCCGCCACCCCACAGAAAGCCGAGTGGAGAGGCCTCTGCAGGGTCTTTCCTTACCTGGTGTGTAATTTGTTGCATAACATTTCAACGTGGAAATATTTAACGTGTTCGTGTGCGAGGCTGTATTATTTTTCAGCTTTTGTGGACTTTGGTTATTTTCTTGTGTGTGTGTGTGTGTGTGGTTTTTTTTTTTTTTTTTTACCATATTTACCATATTTATTATTTCTTGGTGGACGATTTTTTAAATGTGAAAAACACAATTTTATTATTTAAAATCATTTTTTTCCAAAACTATAAAGAGATTTTAGAAACTATCTAATTGGAACTCTTTTATTTTTCAAATGAGAAGTCTAGAGGAAGGAAAAGCTATGTGGACTGGATTCTGAAATGGACAGCGTCATTTTTCTACCTGGGCTCTGTTGTTGTGACCTTACAGAGCCTCTATCGCCTCAACTACAAAATGGTATTTGTGTTAGTTTTCCTGTGGCTGCCATAGCAAGTGCCATAAGCTGGGGGACTTATGAAAACAAAATGTATTGTCTCACAGTTTTGGAGGTTAGAAGTCCACGATCAAGATGGCACCGTTGGTTCCTTCTGAGAGCTGTGAGGAAATACCTATCTGATGATGCCTCTCCCCCAGCTCCTGGTGATTTTCTGGAATCTTTGGTGTCCTTGGCTGGTAGATGCATCTTCTTATCTGCCTTCATCTTCCTATGGCATCTCCCCTTGTGTGCTTCTTTGTCCAAACCACCCCCCTCCCCCGCTTTCTATAAGGACACCAACTACATTGGATTAAAAGCCCACCCTATTACAGTATGACCTCTTTAAGTGAAGTAATTATATCTGCAACCATCCTATTTCCAAATAAAGTCACATCCTGCGGTACTGTGGGTTAGGACTTCAAAATGTGAATTTGAGGGAAACATAATTCAACCCATAGCAGTAATATTAAAAATAATCTCTCAGAATTTTTGTAAGAATTACACAAAACAACGCACACAACAGGGTTGGCACAGCCGCTGAAACAACGTCAAAGGTCAATAAACGAGGCCACTCTTTTAACATCTATCTGTAAAATGTAGTGACAGACACAGCCTTCTTAGTGTTTTCATTAAGATTAATGCACATTGCATTATGAAACACTTAGTCATAGCTGCTACACATTAGTGTCCTGTCGTAGCTGCTATATATTACCCTATATGGTAGCTTTAGGGTAGCCTAATGAGAAGCAGAAAAAAACTGTCTCTTTTCTGTATGTTGAGTACGTGAGCCAGTGACAAGTGGGGAAGAGAAGAAGGAATAGATTCCAAGAGACAAGAAAGAGTTAAAAAAAAATCCTGCAAGTTGCTGGGGGGAGGGGGGACTAGAGGTAAGGGAAGCACATACAACTCAAGCAACAATAGAGAATCCATGTGGCTCTGGCTTAAATCAAATTTCCAGCAGAAATCATATCTAAACGTATTAAGCGGAACTGCTAAAACGTTTTATACATTCACTAATATCAGACATCTGCAGATTTTGACTATGATCCACCAACTTCTTTTTACAAACATGATACTAAGTTTCTCAGTAATATGGACACTAGGTCTATCTGGCATGATAAAAATTATTCTTAATTTTCCTTTAGTAGATTGTAGGTATGTTTTTCATTTGTGAGCCTAGAATTCAAACTACCTATGTAAATCATGCCCTTCGCCAAGCCCAGCTTAATTCTGAGCATGTTAAGACATACGTACTGGCTTTGTTTTAATTAAAAGTATAGATTTATATTTTAGATGGATGAGCTGAAAGTACCATGTGGCTCAAAGAGTCTGTCCACTTATGATAAATAAGTCCATTCACTGCCTTGCCAGTGTGTGCTTTAATCCCTTTCCTGATGTAAAAGCATCTGCCTCTTAAGCTCATTTATTTATTTTCTTTGATGGTCACTTTGCTCAATGCATTCCATATGCTTATTACACAGTATTTGAAAATGTTCTGTCTAAATTCTTTACATATTTTGAATCATCAATGTTTTTGTACCATGGATTGTCAGTTTTATGCTCATCTAAAAAAGAGCTCATGTTTTTAGTCTCCTTGAAAGAAACTCCTTTTTTTTAATGTAATCTGGTATTTCTCAAAGTAATGCAGCGAGGGAAAGTTTTTCTCTTTTTTTCTCTTATAAAATCTGTAGGGATCTTTTTCTATGAATATTCCTAAGAGTATACCTAGGACTTGTTGGTTGAAGTTGTGATCAGGAGATCCAAGGTAAAGCTTCAAAGTGGATGAGGAAGAAGAGTAAAGAAAAGTAAAACTAAGTCTATATATAGTACAGGGCAGTGGTGGTCCAGGGCTTGATTTTATGTCACTCACATGAGGAAGACATTCAGTTCCATGCTTAATCCCACCCTATGCCACACAGACACAACATCCAAATGAGTTGGTGTTGGCCTCCACTCTACCACTGACCACAAAGGGAGTATGTTTTGAGGAATAATGTCCCACTTTACATTAAAAAATATTATATTTAAAATTTCATCACAGATAGCCAAAGACAATAATTTTGATTCTTGGTATTTTTTGATATCTTTGTATTCATAAAACTGATGAGGATGTCATTTTAATTAATTTTTAAAACTAAAAATTTAGTAGGACTTTCACATTGCCCCTCTGCCCACGTCAAAAATACTTTTAAGTGAAAGTCATATTTAACATAAATAAATCCTAACAGGTTGGGAATTTTCTGTACTTAAAATGAACTGAAATTACTGATAAAATTCCAGGTAAATTATTTAGATGTCTTAAAGACACCAGGTGTTTCATCAAGGTTAGTTTTTCAGGATAATTACTGTTTGGATAATTGAGAAAAGTAATGATAACCTATTTAGTATATATATTTTTGATCTTTTAAAAATAAAGTCAAAATATGATTGCATAGTTAGACAAAATTTGTTTCTGCTAACTTCACTTCATATTTGTAATCCAAGAAGCACAACATTTAGACGAGTGTTGAAATAAACAAAGCTTATGAATATCACTCTCTATTGTCACTAACTTACAGAATTATCCACTCCTCTCTCTCTTTCTGTTTTCTTTTTTAATTTTTTTCAGAAATGGGAGCTCACCTGTGACCCAGGCTGGAGTGTGCAATAATAGCTCACTGTGGCCTCCAAATCCTGGGTTTAAGAGATCCTCCCAGTTTAACCTCTAGAGTAGATGGGATTATAGGTGTGGGCCACCACACCCAGCTCCACTTCTCTTTTCAATATTCATTGTTTTATTTTCACATCTGGTGACTTTTCTGATTGTTCTCATTTATTTAATTCTGCACATGTAATTCAGGTTATAATCAAATATTTTCAGAATACTAAGTTTAAACAATTAACGTTTCATTTGTCCTTAGTCCTATCTGGGGCCATAGGTTCTATCAATTTGGCCAATGTTTCTTTTGTATGAGCCGTGTCTCAAAGATGCTTGGTGTTTTAAGTTACAGGGGCTTATACGTCTCTTCTTCCTTAATCATTCTCCTAAGTCAGTAGTTCTCAACAATCGCCAATATTGTCCCCTGGGGAACACTTAGCAACGTATGGAGACGTTTGCTACTGTCATCTATCTGGAAGAAGCCAGGATGCTGCTAATATCCTACAATGCACAGGATAACCCCAATAACAAAGAATAATCTGTCCCCGAATGCCAATAATGTCAAGATTGAGACAATCCATCGCAAGTGATTCTAAAATGACATTTAAAGTTATAATTACAGTGCATTGATTTTATTGTTCCTCATTCCTACCTGGATGTCTCTTCTCTTCCTACAGTGATTGACTCAAAATTGGTATTTTATAGAGAGTGGGGTTCTAAACAATTCAAAATAAAAAGTATGCTCTAAACAATTATCTACCCACAATTGTCTACATATCAATATTCTAAGTGTAACATTAAAAATATATATTAATGGCAATTTTCTCTCATTTTGCACTTTGTTGATGCCATATACTTTTTTGGTCATTATGTTCATGCTTTTCACTTGATTGTTAATAACATTATTTCAAAATATGTAATAAGAAATAGTAGTAGAAATTCTTACTCATTTCATGGTTGTTTCAACCGTTTCGTTTTATTTCAAAATGCACAATGGTGGAAGTATAGATGTATGCTAAGGAAAAAAACTTAATAGGTGTTGTGTGGTATTAATTACGGTGATAAGGAGGTGGAGGAGAACCATGATGACAAGTTATCTTATTACTTCTGTAAATAAATTTAATTTTGTATCTAGTGTCAAGCATAATGATGAGAATTTTACTTATATTATAAATACATTTAAATTTTAGGAGACTGAAGGATGTTAGTGTAAGTCTCCCTGGACTGAAGTTTCTTGAAGTTTTTTCCATTTTAATACAGCTTCCTCATTAAGCTGAAAAATAATAAGTATTCAATTAATACTGGCTGTGTGACTAAATGCTTGATGAATTTAATCTCATTTCAGAGATTTAGAATATATCAAATAATCATCTGATTATTTTCTGGGCCACTCATTAGGTTCTATGTAGAAACCAGGCAATCTTAGAATATATCAAATAATCATTTATTTATGTTCTGGGCCACTCATTAGGTTCTACGTAGACACTAGGCAATCTTATTCACAGCTTACTCTCATAACAGAGTGCCTAAAAAATGTCAATTTTATAAAAAATAATTTTAAGTGATACATGAATGAATATTTGATCCAATGATTTTACACTTCCACCATTTTAACAGTAACGGTATAAACAAGACTAAAAATTAAACCATTGGACAATCTACTTCCTTGGGGTTAACTAAAAATTTAATGAAAAAGAATTTATGTCATCCAGGAAAAGGCTCACCACAACCATGTAGCTTTATTCACTCTTCTGGACAGTTTTAATATCTATCTATCTGTCTGTCTATTTATTCCTGTCTACACTGATAATATAAATGAAGGATGTCTTCACCCCATTCAGTAATGTTTATTATCAATGCTTGCTCTCTTTTCCTGGCAAAGGAGAGGTACCACAAAACGTAGCAAACACTAGGTATTATCATTTATAACAAGGAGAGTCAAATGTCTCTTCTCTTTGCTTGTTAAAGAAACAGATCCGCGTCAACAATTTCTTGTTATTACCCACCATCTGCGTGACGGCTTTACATAATTTCTTACATATCGTGTCTTTGAGAGGCCTTATTTCTGATACACAGAAAATAAAATTAAGCTCTCATATGCAATCCATTACAGAGCAGGCTCAGAATAATATAGTAGAT
The DNA here is from genome assembly GCA_963574885.1 of Lepilemur ruficaudatus. Classification (NCBI taxonomy): domain Eukaryota; kingdom Metazoa; phylum Chordata; class Mammalia; order Primates; family Lepilemuridae; genus Lepilemur; species Lepilemur ruficaudatus. The sequence continues at coordinate 53,512 of CAUYRT010011152.1, read as the reverse complement.
TTAATTTTTCCCTTTCACAAACCTGACACGGCAGCTGCTGGAAGGCTTACTTATAAATCTTTGTTTAGAATGAAATTCGGGATGATGAAGCTTCAGCCCTTAATGACAAAATGTGCTATATGGTCAATGAGAAAGGAAGTGTTTCCCAGGCTTCTGTCTTAGATACATCAAGAATTAAAAGAATATGAGATAATTTAGAATGATAGATAATCATTTTGTGCCACTGAATTTTAAATCAACACCTGGGTTAGGCATGGTGAGTAGAATATGAAGCCAAATACATTCATTCACGGAAACAGTAGCATTTGCTTTTAATATTCATACATTTTTTAAATTGAAGCTGTACAATATGCTGTATCACAGGTGGCACTTTAGGAAATTATATTATTTAATGGCCAATCAGCAGGTGCATGACTATTAGCCTGCCAAATGAGGGTGGACACAGGTATGATACTAATTGCCCAAAGAAAAAAACAGTGAGATACATGTTCAAGATGGATATATTAAAATCTGTTGGAGCAAGAGAAATAGCAAGGATACTATTGTCCCAGCAATTAAATGTCAGAAAATAAGTTATATTGAAAAATATGTGAAAAATCACACTAACAAAGGAAAAATATCAACATCCATTAACACAAAAGAAAACATACAAATCTTAAGTGATTGGTTTTATTAATTTTGGAATTATTTATACCCATGCAACTAAACCTCAAAGAAAGACATTGATCATTCCATTACCGCATATAGTTCTTGAGTGTCTTTTCCAAACTACTCCAGGAAAACTCTTTTTATTTTCTGTCACTTGTGTTGTGCCAGTTCATGGAATAATATAAATAAATAAAATCAATCAGTATGTTATTATTTGTGTCCAATTTCTCTCACTTAAAGTACTCTTGTTAGGTGCATCATGCTGTTTCATGGTGCAGCAGTCTTCATTTTTATTGCTGACTAAGAATTCATTGTGTGGGTCAACCATGGTGTTTTGCTTTGTGTGTGTGTCTTATCGATTCTTCTATTGATGGACAGTTGTTTTATTTCTAGTTTGAGCCTCTTTGAATATGACTACTTACTTTCTTGAACAAGTCATTCTTATGAACAGATGCTTTCATTTATCGTGGGTACACGTCTAGAAGAGAAATTGATAGATAATACATTGATTTTATGCTTAACTTCATAAGAAAGTGAAAACTAGTTCTTCAAGGTGGTTGAGCCATTGGACACTCCACTGGCAAAATATAAAAGTATCAGTTCATCTAAATCCTAACACAGTATTTTCAGTATTTTTTTTAATTGCCGACATTCTAGTGAGTGTAAAATGATATTTTACTAAAGTTTTAATTTACGTTTGCCTGATAATTAATAATGTTGATTTTCTTTTCATGTGTGTATTGACTATAATATCACATATCCAAATCTTTTGACTATTTTGTAAAACAATTTTGAGGTGAAATTTATATAACAGAAAATGAACCATTTTAAATGAACAATTTAGTAGTATTTAGTACATTCACAATATTTTGTAACCACTACTTCTCTCTAGTTCCATTTCTCCAAATTAAAACCCCTTTCCCATTAAGCAGTTTCTGCCCACACCCTACTCCCTCTAACATTTGGGAACCACCAATTTGCCTTCTGTCTCCATTGATTTATCTCATCTGAGTATTTCATATAAATGGAATTATAAAATATGCTATCTTTTGTGCCTAATATCCTTAGAGTAATGTTTTGAAGATTCATCCACATGATAGCATATATCTGTACCTCATTCCTTTTTATGGTTAAATAATGCTCCATTGTATGCATATACCACAGTTTGTCTGCCCATTCATCCATCAATGGACATTTGGGTTGGTTCCAAGTTTTGACTTTTGGCAATTGTTCTGCAGTGAACATTTAGGTATGTATTACTGTTTTTAATTCTTTTGAGTATATACCAAGGCATGGAATTTTAGGGTTATATGTTTCCATGTTTAACTTTTTTATGTGCTATTTTCCTTTTAATTGTTGATTTATAGGAGCTCCTTACACATTTAGATACAAGTCCTTTATCAAATAAGCTGCAAATATATTTTCCAGTCTGTAGTTTAATTTTATCATTTTTATAAGTATATATTTTGAACTGGAAAAAGTTAAATTTATTTTTTATTAATGGACAATGCCTTTTGTGTGACAAGTGAACAAGTGACTTGGGGAAGAAAACCCTCTACAAATTCCATTGTGTTGATAAGAGTAGGGGAATGAGAGTCAAGACACTGGTGATGTGGTTATCCATTTCCTGCTTCAGAAGTGGCCCAAGTACAAAGTGGGAGACAATGGTTTTCCATTTTGCTTCGTGAGTCAGTAGCATTTTTGGTGATTTTCCTTTTAGAGCACTTCTTAAGCATGGTTTTGGGCACTATTCCTATAAGCTTACGTGTGGGCCCTTGATCTCCAATATCCTCTTTCCAGACTCTCTGTGAGTTATCAAATTTCTTTCTAATAAACTCCATCCCTGCATAATCCAGATTAACTGAATGTTCTCTGTAACTAGAACACTGACTAATATACCAACTGTGGATGTTATAATTCGTATTGCCAATTTGATGGGAGAAGTTAATTGCCCAATATATGATTAATTTTTATATTACTGATTATTGAGACAGACTATCTTTTCATATTTTATTGGCCAATTTTATTGATTGATTTGTAAATTTTATATCATTTGCCTCTTTTATGAGGAGATTTTTTTCATAATTTCTAAAAAGGGTTTGTAAATATATTATGTGCCTAAACACCTTCATCTATCAGTTAATCTGTTAATTTTTATAACCCACATTGAGTCAGCTAGAGCTTCAGTTAGGTGTGGAGCAGGGAAAGAGCTGATTCTGGAATTAATTGTACCCTATACTTATGACTGAAGCAAAGCCTGGTTAGAGTTACCTCCTCAGAGTTAGTGTTCCCTCATTACCATATTTAAATGCAGTGTTCCCTTCTTTATAACTTTTGTGGTATCTTCTCGGGACCAGCTATATAGTTTGCAGGGCTCATTTAAAAAATGGCAACAGGGTGCTCCTTGTTAGAAAATAATTCAGAATTTCCAGAAGGTGCCAGCAGAGCTTTAGAACAAGTGCAGGCCCTTCTACAAACAGGTACGAGTGCACAACCTATGCACCAACTAAGCCGGCCCTGCCTCCTGTCACAGTATTTGCCAGAACTTGCCCTTATAATTATCATTATAATAATGACTATGATTTTTCTGTTGCATTTGTTTGTTTTCTAGAAGATCACAAGATTCATGAAGATAAGCATCATGTGTGGCTTATTTCTCATTTCATCTCAGCATCTAGCAGAGTGCCTGACACAGCAGACACAAAATAAACTCTGGTTAAATAAATGAATAAATGGAAGAATGAATGGACTAATTGACCTTCATGTAATAGTGTTAACATTTCAGTTATAATTAAAATGATAGAAAATGAAACAGCACTGTCTAAGTAACAAAGAAGAGAACCCTGCCACAAGCACTGCTCATACTAATGGGAAAACCCCTCTCCCTGCATGGGTAATTCTAGTGGCCTCATCTAGAGTGAAGCTACTGAAGGCTCCACATCTCCTGCACATCCTGTCAATGTACCAGGTCAGGGTGGCTTTGTGGAGAAAGAAGGGGTGGAGGTGGGTGCAGGTCTCCTAACCACATTTTGACTTGATTCACCTCTGTTCACTTGCTGATTGTCAGGACCTCATCGATGTTTCCCAGTGGCACATCAGCCAGTGTGTACTCATTCGTTCTCTTGGTCTTCGGTACATGAACAAGTAGGAAAGATAATTAGTATGTAACACCTCTTTATGTCCCAACTATAGGTATGGTTTGCTCATGGTAGGCACTAAAAAAAAGGTTTGATTATTCAAATTGAGACACTTGTGACAAATTACATCATCACCATTAGCATTAAATCTTTTTCATAACTCTCTTATATATAACACAAAAATAATTTATCTTGGATAAAAAAAATTCTTAGTTACAGTTTCTTCTTGATTACAAAATTTCTTAATCATAGAAGATAAACCATGTGTACTGTATGTCTTTCTGATATAATCCTGCTTTGTCCCCTGCAAAACAATGACTCTGCCTCATCCTTTTACGTTTATATAATTTAATGCTTGTTATATGACAAAATTCCTCTTTTCATCCATTAATCAAAAATATCTCTAAGACTTCAATGCCATTTTCTATCTGGCCTTATCATTTTACTTCATGTGTAACTTCTAAGATCTATACTCACTTATTTCTTTCTTCTTTACATCTCAAACTCTCTGATTGTCTCTAAGTAACTCTAAACAAGAGCAATGAAAGAAGTATGAAGTCTTATTGTTCATTCTAATGAATATAAATACAAAAATAAGAAATATTGATAGCAGATAAAATTCAGAGTACAACCGTTAGACTTATTTGTATCTCAAATATTTTATAAGTTGCTTTTATATTTTAGTGTACTTACTATGACTCTAAAACTACATTTTTGGCACACAATATACCTTTTATAAGGTAAAAATAAGTAGTGTTGAAACTGCTTAAAATGTAAAACTTTACTCTTAATGTATTTGTAACTAAACAAATATAAAATTTTACACCATACATATATACTATTGGCAGACAATAGATTAGATAAAATAAGTTCATATGATCGCTGGAAAATCATATTCACCTAATGGTGAAACAAAACAATGGTTTCAGATGCTAATATTAGTATCTTCTTGGTGTCTGCTTGTCTTAAAAGGCAAAAGACAGCTAGCATGCAATATGAGTCTTTTGTTTACACACGACAAACAGTACATGCTTACTCTCCTTGTATTCTGATCTTAACTTGTCTTAATGGAAAAATCTTAGTACTAAGGGAAAGATAATTGCACTGCACTTCCCTCTGGGGAGCACGTTAGTAGCACACGAAAGATATCTTGAAATTTGGATTTCCACATGCAGAAACTGTATCTTACTTGCTAGATATGGTTGAGTTAGAGCAGTCTAGGCAGGTGATGGAGTTCAGTTTCAATGCTGTTCCTTTGTAGGCAAGGAGAAGTAGGGGAAAACAGCAGGTCCCTCCCCTCATTGCTAATTAGAATGAAAGACAAGGCTTCCTTTCTCCATTTCGAATGACACCATCCTCAGGCTGCTGAATAAATCCTTTATTGTTAACATTCAATGGAGGAGGAATTCAATCCCATACTATCAAGAGGGAGTCAAGGACATTGCAATTGATACTCAGAATAACAAGGTAACCTATTTTCACAAGAAAGGTCATGAGAATGACAAAAAAAGGCTTGAAAACCAACCTCAGATACTGAAAACAGTGGTCACACAATTAAGTGGTATTAAGGTTTATGCTGCCTCCCTTTTTTCCCCCAGGAAGAAGCAATATTTCTATGAAGTTCAGGTATATTGAAATTCAAATTCTAAGAAAGAAATATTATTTTAGAAAAGACAAATAAATATATGTCTTTGTATTATTTTCTGAAAGGGAAATAAATAGATCCATTTGCAGTAGCCCAAAAAACAAACAATTTAGTGTTATATAAAGTGAATGAACATGTGTGTGTTATATAAAACAAAAGAATATATATTTAGATAAATAACATGATTTAGATAAATAACATAAGTAACATGAAATTTACACAAATATGAATGCAGTCCACTAATGTATTTAGATGTTTAAGTCATGATACTAAAATACTATTGTCTTCAACCTAAATTTGAAAGAAGGGATATAGAGAGAGGAACGAATGATAATTGAAGTAGAAATAGAAACTACAATCAACAAAATTCCTTTCCTAAACGCATTTCTCCATTTGTGCGTATATAGGTGCTGTGGTGAAAAATATAGTATTTTGAGAATAAAATAATACTTACTCAAATTGTCATTTTAACTCATTGTGTAAGTGTGAATTTCCTTAAGTTGGCTAACTTAAGACTCAGAAGAACATAAAAGAGAACACAAGGAGGATTGTTTCACATCACTTAGCTAATATCTCAGATATTTCTTTTTTCATTGAGGCGTCAGTGATTCTCTGACCATAAAACAAACTCTCCTCCTCCAAATTCCTGTAGCATTTTGTTTTCAGGTCTCTCGTGTTGCAGAATACATTGCACTATAGTTTTTTAATCTCTTTAAATGTAAGACTGATGTCAAACCTCTACCTAAGATCAACTTTACAAAATGCATACTTATGACAGAAATTTTCTAGAATTATATCACTATACACACAGGAACATGAAACTCTTCATTGAATAATATTTGTAAAAAGAGTTGTATATCAATTTGTTTTAGCTTAAACAAAACCGAATGTTTTTAAAATCAGGAAAGTCTGAGAGTATGTGAACATTATGTGTACGCCTATGAAAGGTGAAAGTAAAATATACATATTGGTTATTCTCTATTAAAAGGGGTTTTTGTTCCAAAGAGGTGCTGTTTTACACACTGTAATCTGATCCCATGTTGTCCTCATGTACTTTTCTTCTGTGTACTGTGCTTGCTCCTCTTCTGGGTACCCCTTCTTTCCTCCCAATATGGGTATTCTAAGACCTGCCCTTGACTGTCCCATCATTTCTTATGTCCCACATGGTAACCTTGTGGAAACTCATGACTTTAAGTCACAGTTCTCTTCAGAGAAGTCACAAATCTTTACCTCCACCGCTGACCATTTCCTGAGTTTCAGTCCCCAGTTTCTAATTATCTGCTGGACATATTAATATCACCATAAAGCCTCACCTGCTCTTCAAACTCAATAGATTCAAAACTAAACTCATTGACTGTTCTTCCAAATTCTTTCTTATATATTTTTTCATTTTTATATACATTGCACCAGCTTCGGTGTTAACCGTGTTCAAGTTTTCAGCATTAGTTTTGACTCTACTCCCTTTCTTGCTCTCATATCCATTTATCAGATAAGCGTTAATCCTGTCTCTGTAGTGTCTTTAGTGCCCATTTCTTTAAATCCCACTGACAATACCACATGTCAGACCCTTATGTCTTTCCCACAAATTCCTCCTTCTATTCTTGTGGTATAACTTGCCAACAAGCCCCTACCTTTGGTTTCTTTTTAGTCCAAACCACCTTTGTACTAAGCCCATGTTTAGTTACCCTAGGTCATAGTTTCTTACCGTGTTGTTCCCTTACTGAAAATCAAGTTCAAATACATAATAGAGGCAGCCTGTCCAGATCCACTGAAGGACCCTGACTGCCTGACTGTGGTCCATCTTTCCAATCTCATATCCCACCTCTCCTCTCCCTTCCAAGCACACTTTGCATAGTCAGACAGGCCACATTGGTGTGCTCATTCCTGTGTAAAGGGGCTCACTTTCCTAATATTCTCAAGCAGAATAGGAGAATAGCTTTCTCTCCATCTTCACTTTTCTGCATTCCCCTTTTTATTCAATTCCCTGATTAGCAACTACCTTCTCAACAATGCATCATTCACCTTGAGGGCAAATATCATTCCATATTCATCATTTTAGTTCCAGGGCCGAGCAAAGTTTATCATATATTCTAACATTCAAGAGAGATTTATCAAAAACAATTGAATCATCCAAAATAATTTCTGCTTTTGAAATTATTTTAAAAAGAAGTATACATTTATTGTTATTTTTAACTTTTTTTCTTAGATTATATTTACTTATGTACTAGTCTTAGCTCTCTAAGTAGAATATAAATTTTTAGTCAGCAAGATTAATATTTTTATCCCTAAAAGGCTTAGAATAAATTCTTTCATATAGCAATAAACTCAAGCAAAATTTTAAAGTAAATGCCTTTGAGGGTTTCTCAAAGGAAATTTACTTAAATAGTTATTGATTTATGACATTAGGCACTAAATCTATTTAACCCATCAGTGTTGCTGGCATGTTAGATATGCAATTTTTTAAAAATATGGTAAATAATTATTTAGTAATATGGATAATTAAGTAGAACACAAAAAAGAACAATATCTTCTTTTACTTTCATTTGCAATAGAAACAGTGGAACCAATTAGAAGCAGATGAAAAGGAGAATATTGGATAGATTCTTATGTGAGTTTCTGTGTCCTTTTATTATGCTTTGGTATTTAAAGCACAAGTACTCCAGTATGTTGGAAAGCATTTTATATATGTATATACATGGGTATGTGCATGTCTAATTTGCTTTGATCACTGACCAATTACTGTTATTCTTCTCATCTTCCTTTGGCATAGGTCGGTACATGCTGTGGCTGACCACTTCAACAAAAGGAAAATGATAAAGAATTAGAAATTCTGAGCTCTGATGAGTGGATTACCATGTTTTATGCTTGTATTTGATAGCATCATGTATATATGTGTGTATATATATATATGTATGAAATAATAACTACTTATTGGGTAAAATCTAAGTTCTTTAAAATGAGTATTATATCCTTCAACTGTCCAGCTCCTGACGTGCACATTAAACACTGTGTGTGTGTGTGTGAGCATGCTGCCCCCACCACACAGGCTCACACATGCTCATTTATCACCTCATGTTTCTCTTTCTCAAAATACCACCTAACCCACTTCCCACTTAAAATTCTGTGGGAAAGTCTCGTACACAGCATGATGCAGTAATGGCAAATGTGCACAATGTCTGGCATCCTCATTAATCAAATGTGAAATCCAAGAAGAATGTCTCATCAAAGACTCTTCTTCACGTGGATTGTGCTACTTTGGCTGTGAAAACAGAGCCTCCAACATAGTGCGTATCCTAAAGGAATTGCCCCGTAGTGTGGACTGCCTTAAAGAAAACTGTAAGAGGCTTTCCACCATTTTATTTTCTGTGATGTCCCTGTTGCAAGTATATAATCTTTCTTTGTAATTACATTTCATAGTAACCCTAAAAACCTAAATAAAAAAAAGTTAAGATTTTTTTTAAAAAGAGCAATAGCAGAATTACATATGCTTGTATCTCCTTTGAACTCTAGGTACTCTATCCAATTGCCAAGAGAGAATTGTATAGCCTTTTTATTACCCTTGTAAATGTACCCAGAGGCTATTATGTGATGTGGGTGCATCCAATAAATAGGATAAATAAGTAAGTTTATAGCAGACCTCTTTCAGGCAACCTTAAAAAGACCAGGCAGCTGAGCGGTCACATGACAGCTAGTTTCAGACAAGTACTAAAACTAAGCAGGCATCCCCAAGTAATCAAACCGCCGTTACTCACACAGTTGTGATTGGAGAATGTGAATGGTTCTTCTTCCTTTAGGGCTCCTACTGCCTTTAAAATTTGATTATATCTCACTGAAAGATCTCTAACATATCCTGTCAGAGAGAAAAATATACCAAGATTTTATGCTTTATATAAGAACACCAGACAAAAATGTCTATAAGAAAGGGCCAAAGGGTGTTATTATACAACATGAGCTCAGATGTTCTATGTTGTTATGTTACCATTAAAACAAAAGAATAAAGACCATGATGCCACCATTTGAAGCTTTAACGTGTTTTTAACTCTTAAACCAGAAACATTTTCCTGAAACATGTAGACAAATAGATAACAAAGTACTGGAAAGTGTGCCAACGTTATAGCTTTGCTTCATTGTTTTGAAAACATAAGCATTGGGTTTAGATTCTCTGTTCTCTTGGAATGCCATTTAAGTTACTAGTAATTGGCTTTAAGTGTATAGCTTTAGCATTCTTCTGACTACCTTAGAAAAGTAGAAAACACTGTTGACGTATTATTCTCTGGCACCTGCCCAGGAGCTCAAAAAATAAAAATATGAAGGAAAACTTCTTACAGGATGCTTTAGCAGGTCCTTGATCTAAAATAAAGGTTTTCTTTAATTTTCCATTTTTAAAATTAATTTTTGCATACCTATAGGACAATTAAGGTGAAAAGTTTCCAATAATTGTTATGTGGTTAATATATGCCAAGCAATGAGCCGGGTATTTTACAGCCTGTATGATATTCCGAAGCTTAAATTTGGAGTTCTGTTCCTGTCTAGGAGGCTTTCTGTGGCCTTACATGCAGGAAATTTTCATGGCAGATAAAATGTGACATGGACTTACAGTTCATGTTCTGGTCAAGAACAGTCCTCCACTAGAAAGAGCAGGGCATAAGTTCGGTCATTCTCAACAAACTCCTTTTCTAAAACAACAACAATAACAAACAATTATAATGCCTCTTCTCAAGAAATCTGTAATATATTGCTATTAATATATATAATCTGACCCTGAACTGAGTTTACCCTGCTTGAGATTTACACTAAATTTTCTGATACCCAGAACAGGTTAATTAAGCAGCATATGTTCCAACAGTGTTTGTAACCAGCCTTATTTTCTCTTTGTTGCTAATACTTTGTACCAGTGGCTTTCAAACTTGTCTACACAGCAACATTACCCAAACCTTTTAAAAATACAGCTTCCTGGGCCCCTCCCCAGACTTACAGAATTCAAAGCAGACTCTGCTTAGCAACCAAATTTGAAGCTATGAATTAAACTTTCATATATGTAATTTAATACTTATAAAACTTTTGTAGGCAGGCATTTAATTCATATTTTTTATAAAGTAGGAATCAGGCTAAGGGATATATCATAATAAACTCAAAATTATATAACTAAGAAAATGGTAGGCTTCATGCTATAAGCCAGGTAGATCTATCTCTAAATTCCATGTTCATTCTACATATCACACTGCCTCACCAGAAGGAAATCTATAGGGAATTATTTCAGACAATGAATTTAAAAAAAACATCCTTAAATGAGGTCTCAGGTGATCCTAAAAAAAACACAATAACAAAGGAATCTACAGGGTCTCTTACAATGTAATATTAATCAATTAATTCATTAGTCTATTTAGTCAGAAATCATTTATTGAGAACGAACTACGTGTCAAGCAAATAGAAAATGAACAAGTCAAAATAATTGCAAGGTATTTACAAGCAAAGAGCTATGAAAGTCAAATGAAAAAGGGTAAAGTTAACATGTTCCAGTGGTAAGTTGGATTTCTATAATAACATGGTACCATGGGTTGAACTTGAATCTTGGAAAAGATAGGTTGAATTCCTAATTCCTGGTGCCTATGAATATGACCTTATTTAGAAATAGAATCTTTGCAGATGTATTATAATTAAGAAACAGCCATTCTAAAGTAGGGGGGCCCATTAATCAAAAGTGTCTGGTGGCTTTGTAAAAAAGAAAAGACATAGCCATACACACACACACACACACACACACACAAAGAAGAATGAATGTCATGTGAACACACAGAGACAAGACATCAGAGGCTGGATATAAGCAACTGCAAGCCAGGGAATGACAAGGATTGCTGGCGACACTAGAAACTAAGAGAAAAGCATGGGACAGATTCTCTCCTGGATAATTCAGAGAACATGGTCCTACCAATACTTTGAATTCAAACTTCCAGCCTCCAGAATCAAGAGAGAATAAATTTCTGCTCTTTCTATCCACTCAGTTTTTAGTACTCTGTTATGGCAGCCCTAGACCACTAATACTCAGGAGTTCTCAAAATTTTGATCTCAGAACCACTTTAAATTCTTAAACATTATTGAAAAACTCCAACAAGCTTTCATTTGTAAGGGCTGTATCTATCGATATTTACTGTTTAGTAATTAAAACTAGTAAAATTTTTAAATTCATTTAATATAATATTATACCCCTTATATTTTAACAGAAGTAATATAATTTAAAATAACTATATTTAAAAAAAATTCCACTTGAAGAGTGGCATTGCTTTACATTTTTGCAAATCTCTTTAATGTCTAGCTTAATAGAAGACAGCTGGGTTCTCATATTGACTTCTGCTTTCAATCTGCTTCAATATGTTGTTCCGGGTGAAGTATATTAAGGAAATGCAGCATCACGCAGATATATAGTTGGAAGAGAGGACTATTTACTTAACAGTCTTTTCAAATAATTGTGGATATTCTTCTTTGTTGCTATACCCAAACTCATTAAGTGTTAGTATCTCAGGTTAGTTACAATGTAGAATCTGAAACTTTATAAACAAACTTTTTATATCCTGTTCTATTAAATCCATTGGTCTGTTAAATCCATCTTGCACTTTGAATGGATCCTTTATACATGCATGATTTTGTAGCAACATGCACTAATCCTTTGGAAAATATTGGTTTACTCAGTTACACTAATCTTCCAAATGTTGACACATTTCCTTATATAACATGAAAAAAATCACATGTTAATGTCAACAATCTCAACTAAAAATTCATTAAGGTTTGGGAAAGTGTCAAGCACACAATGACCAATACAATTTTTTCCAAAATTCTAATTTTGATTGGCAACTCAAATTTTATAATTGATACTTAGTATCAATATAACCACTTTCAGTAGTTACCCTTGAAGTGACTTGCTCATTTCATTCAATTTGAGAATATATCTGACATACACTCGTCTGCATAAGCATAGTTTATCTGTCAGGCATTCTTTCAAGTAAACATGGTGTTCTGTGATGAAAACTGCCAATTCAGCTCACAACTCAAGCACATGCTATTATCCCAAGGCAACCATCACAATTTGAGAAGAAGCACAAGTGCTTTTTGTGTATTTCACATTTTATTACACGAACATTTTTTACAATATCTATTCAAGTATAAAAATGGAATAATATTAATATAGTTTACTGTTTCTTTTTTTTTTTTTTTAAGACAGAGTGTCACTATGTTGCCCCGGCTGTAGAGTGCCGTGGCATCAGCCTACCTCACGGCAACCTCAAACTCCTGGGTTCAAGCGATCCTCCTTCTGCAGCCTCATGAATAGCTGGGACTACAGGCATGCGCCACCATGCCAGGCTAATTTTTTCTATATATTTTAAGTTGTCCAGCTAATTTCTTTCTATTTTTTTTTAGTAGAGACGGGGGTCTCGCTCTTGCTCAGGCTGGACTCGAACTTCTGAGCTCAAACAATCCACCCGCCTCGGCCTCTCAGAGTGCTAGGATTACAGGCGTGAGCCACCGCTCCTGGCCAGTTTACTGCTTCTGAGATAACAAAAGGAGAAAAGGAAGAAAAAAATTTCACAAGGAAGCATAAATGATGTGTTGCATTGTTTTCTGCTTTGGGAGATGTCCAATTACTGGACAGAAGTCTTTCCCAATCATTTGATAATTGTATGACCTTAGATATTTTACAAAACCTCTGTAGGCCTCAGTTTCCTTAGTGGTTAAAAAAATCCTACAGCACTATTATAAACCTTAAATTAGATTATTTGTAAGGCATCTAGCATGGTGCCCAGTACTTCCTGGGCATGAAAAAAAAATGTAGCCCTTCATGACACACTCTTCTGACATGGAGCCTCCAGGCTGAGGTCTGTTGACTCCAAAGGGCTCTTGTCCAAGGGCATTAGAGAGTGGACATTTATCTTCACCTGACATACACCTGACTGCAGCTACATTTATGTTTTCTCCATGGAGAGTTGCTGGTGCAGAAATGGGGGAAAATCGAGCATCTTTACTTTCTGAGGTTAAGAAACCAACAACAGAAAGAGAGAAAGAGAGATTTAATGTTCAGTTGTGATGGGATGTTGGGGCAAAATGTCAAAGTTCTCAAAAAATATAGGATATCACCACAGATGAAAAGATAAGGATTGAACAAAAAGGTCACCTCCTCTAGAACAAAAAGGAATAAGGAAGTAAAGAGTTTTATGCAGATAAGTTTTCATAGGATTGAAATTGGAAAGAAATGCACTTGCTATGATCTCTTTTCACTACCGGGAAGGTCTCTGAGCTTCCTGTGGACATGACAGAGTGGAGGACCTGGGGCTGACTAAAGGGGCATGAGGCTAGACACTGATCTAGAAGCTTGTCTGCTGGCCAGGGCAAGAGGCTGAATGTCACAGTGCTTGTCCCCAGTGCTTGTTGGAATGAAGAGCTGACAGTCAAGGGACTCATCTGATACCCCAGAGGACACTGCCCTACCACCGTAGCATCAGGATTGTCCTGGTTTATAGGAAATTCTGTCGCTGAATTTCTTTGCTATGCAATTGAAAGAACCAATTCAGCTCATTTTCTTCCAATGAGAAAAATCCGGGGAATATTTGCTAACACAACTGCAGTTCATCCTCTTACGATGTTAAAATATTTGCATTCCCTTTAAAAGATTCAATAAAAGAAATGAGATTGTTTACTGGCCTCAAACTCAAAATGAGATGTATCTGATGTCTTATTCATACAATCTGGTACCCCAAGCTTTATCAAACTGCAGAATTACCTGTGAAGACAAAGCAATCAAAACTTCTCTTTCTACCAGGATCTGATATATAGTGACTAAGTTTTTCAAGATATTTCTCTCCCTATGGAGAAAAAACTAAAGAGTATGAATATTAAAATGCTAAGTTATCTATAAGCTGTCAAAAAATACAAATATGAAAGTTCCTAAGCCTTGTTCTTTGTTGAAAGAATTCACCCTACTACTATATTTTTTCCCCACTGTGTTGTTTTACAAATGTTTCAAGGAACTGATTTTTACTACCTTTTGATAAAGCTAATCTTCTTAGATCAAGGATTCCTAAAACACAATTCCATCATGGTTGAAGTTTTTGAAGTAGCATGTTAATTTTAAAATATTGTTTTATTTTATCCCATGTGCTCATTTCCCAAGATGTTGAATGTTTTCTAAAGTATCAGGAATAAAGGCACATACTACATTGTGGGCTCTTTTCTCTCTCTTCTCCCCCATCTTTATTTCTGTTTAATAAATTTGTTTTCTTCACATCAATATGAACCAACTGAGAAAGTTTCGTTGAATTATTCTATAACAGGTTCCATCACATGAGTTTGAGATAATTTGATTGTATTTCTGCCATACTAATTACCCAGGGAATTAAGATGGCTGAAATTTATCAGATCGGCTAATTTATGGTACATTTGTTTATCACACAGAAAACAGGCATAGAAATTGATCAATTTAATGTGAATATTAAGGACATATTATAAGCAGAGATCTCACCTCCATGTCTTCATCTGCAATTATTTTGCTTTGAGGAAAACATTCCACTTTCTATTAATACCTCTTTGCCTACAAATTGCTTTATTACTTGTTTTTCTTCAAGAATCAGCTCATCCTTTGCCCCTTTCTAAAGTATTTATCTGATTGTGCTTTATAAGTGCCTCACTTGTTATCATTTTACTCTCACACACATCAAAGTACTCCATTCTAGCACAGCATTACAACTGGACATACTTAAATATCCTTCCCAACAGACTATTAGGAGCTTAAGATGAAGAACACATTTTTGAAACGTTTCATCAAATGGATAAGGTTTTTATTGAACAGTTAATTGATTAAAAAAAGGAATAATTAAGAAATAATTGAATGATGATGAATCTAACTCCATATTCAATGGATGATATACATTAATAGAATTAGGTCACTTTTCAGCTCATGTACCTAGGATTTAGCTCCATGCTCTGTGTCACTTACCTGGATATGATCAATCACTGTAGCTCCTACAGGCACAGACACTTCAATATGCTTTCTAATTGCAGTTCTAATAATCTCCTCTCAAAAAGTTTTGCCCTTTCAAAGAAGCTCTTTATAAATGGGTCCAGTCCAGATGGGGATTGAAATAATTTTGTTTGTGTTGTGAATCAATGTTAGAAAGACAACCAGTGGCAGTGAGAAGCTGTTTGTGTTGACCTAGAGAAAAGAGACTTTGCAAATGGAACACAATTAAGATGACTGGCCCCTCTTCTTCTCGAAAATATTGTATATTTGAGCCACCAAAGTTGATGGGCAATTAGAGTTTTATGAATCAGAAAAACAGTCCTCATTCTGGACAACATAGGGAATAATACAGTTAAGCCCCATGGTAAAGATTTTTAGAGGTAGCTTAAAGGAGCAGGTTACTGTGCCAACTTCTACACTTCTCAATTTAAAAAAATAATAGAAGAAAATGACATTATGTAGATCTTACATTTTTATGTTTTGGTTTTTTTTAATTGGCTAGCTTTTATTACTCTAGCTTAACTTTGCTTTTCTGTACTTATCCATCAATGCTGGTCTACTTCAAGTGCAACTCTGCCTGCAAGTAATTTGAATATGACCTCATGAACTATTGGATTTCTTTTTTCACTTCTATGATGCAGGGGGAGTCTTCAAAATTATCTTTTATAATCAGAGCATTTATAGACTTTAGTTAAATTATCTAAAATTTAATTTTCTCAGTATTAGAACCTTGATTTGGGTTAAGCATTTATTCTCATTATATAGTACCATTCCTGTACATGGAAACAATATTGAGAATAACAGATGCATCTCTCTAGATTAAACGACACAGCTATTGAATGTTTAATTAAAAACCAAGTGATAATAAGAACATATTTCCAGAGATTCAAACTGCAACACATACACAATCTACCAAATAAGCCATCATAAGATAATTAAAAATTTTAATATAGTTAAATTGATTTAATATAATCTGATTCTGTGTGGGATATATTTCCATAAATAATGGGTTGGCATATATTTAGCATTATTGATAGTATCACTTTTTTTCATTTATAAGTGTTGAGAGTATAAAAAAGTAGCCTACTTATCTAAAATGACAAATATTTAACTTTTAAAATCTTCACTAAAATACCATTGAAGAATTTGAAATGGCACTAAGTTTTGGGTTTAGGGGCAAAGAGTTTAAAAAACATCTGGAGATGCTGAAATAACCTGCATTCATTTATGTTATTTAGGTTGTAAAATCATATTCAATCTTGACCCACTCAGGAAATCTAACATAAACGTCCTGCTGATTTTGACAGTCATACAGCAAAAACACCCTCTAATGAGCATTTAATAGTCACCAAAAGTTTTGCATTAAGTACAAAGCCCTTTTGATTACTTATTCCACTAATTTAAAGTAAATGCTTTTACAGATGGCATCTGTTAGGCCGCAGAACGTGTGCTGCATTCATATGTAGTCATTGAAAATAGATTCCAGCTTTAGTAGAAAGATTGTACCAAGAAGATCAAACATGAAACACTGCGTAAACATTTATCACTGATATATTTTCTTTAAACTTCTTCGTAAATACTTATCCAATAAGAGAGTACAATGTTAGAGTCCAAGCAGTAATTGAGAAATACCTTGGCAAATTAACACCTTCAACCAAAAGATCTAGACAAAGAAATTGAGCTCCTCATTCCGCCTCTCATTTTCCTAAGTGTAGAAGCATATAATATTTCAGTCCCTTTCAAAATGTATTATATTACATACATGAAGAATTCCATGAAATGCTTTCAGATGGTAGAGCTGATTGGGAAAATAACAAGGACACATTACAAAGAAAAACAAAAGAAGCCAAAGATTGCCTTACAAACTGAGGAATGAATAATTTTCTGGTTTTCCTTTAATTAATAGATTTTATTAATTCCTTCAGATATCAAAAGACATTATAACAAAGGACTAATATAAACTTAATTATAGGATTATGTGACTGAACTTCATTTATTCATATTTATTCATAAGAAATTTCATACTATGAGAAAACGTGAAATGAATCCAGTTTTACTATCTAAATAGTTCTTCGTTTTGCTGGTTAGGGAAGCACATGAGCTCTCTCTGGTGCACGGAGTACAATATAATGTAGAAGAATCCCAGATTTCTCCCTTGTGAACTGAAGGCGAGAACATGTCCCACACTTACTAATAATGAAAAAAGCTTCTACTTAGAAAGTACAGAAAACCAGCCATTCTGATATGAAAGTGACTCACTGATTTTAAGTTTGGAACTAATTAACGGAAGTCCAAAAGTTACAATATTGGATGAGAACCAGAACTTAGTTTTGTATTTAGTATGACTATAGAAATCGAATGATATAATTAATTTAAGACTTTCTTTTAAATCTTTTTTTAAATTTTTTATTTCAGAATATTATGGGGTACAAATGCTTTGGTTACTCAAATGGCCTTTGCACCACCCAACAGGCTTGCCCGTCCCCCAGACAGCACAAACCACATCTGTTAGGTCTGAATATGTCCATCCTCTCCACCCTCTCTCACCTGCCCAACACCCTATGAAGTTTGCTTTCCATACGTGCACTATGATCAATCAGTACCAATTTAATGGTGAGTACACGTGGCGTTTGTTTTACCATTCTTGTGATACTTCACTTAAAAGAATGGGCTTCAGCTACAGCCAAGATAATACAATAGGTAGTTCATCTTTTTTATGGCTGAGTAGTACTCCGTGGTATACATATACCACATTTATTAAACCACTCATATATTGATGGACACTTCGGTTGTTTCCACATCTTTGCAGTTGTGAGTTGTGCTGCTATAAACATTCTAATGCCGATGTCTTTATTATACAATGTCTTTTTTTTTTCCTTTGGGTAGATACACAGTAATGAGATTGCTGGATCAAATGGTGGCTCTATTTTAGTTCTTTGAGGTTAATTATTTTCCATAGAGGTTATACTAGTTTGCAGTCGTATCTCTCCACACTCATGACAACATTTATTGTTTGGGGACTTTTTGATTAAAGTCCTTCTCACTAAGGTTAAGTGATATCTCATTGTGGTTTTGATTTGCATTTCCCTGATGATTAGAGATGTTGAGCATTTGTTCACATGTTTGTTGGCCATTGTTGTTTTCTTTTGGAAAGTTTCTGTTCATGTCCTTTGCCTTCTTTTTGATAGGGCTGTTTTATTTGTTCTTGCTGATTTGTTCTTGTTTTCCTGAGTTCTAAATAGATTCTAGTTATCAGCCCCTATTGGATGTGTAGCATGGGGAAATTTTCTCCTTTTCTGTAGGTTGTCTGGATGCTCTAGTGATAGTTGCTTTGGTTGTGTAGAAGCTTTTTAATTTAATCAGGTCTCATTTATTTATTTTTGTTATTGCCATGATTGCCTTTTGGGTCTTCTTCATAAATCCTTTGCCTAGGCCAATGTCTATAAGAGATTTTCCAATATTTTCTTCTAGAATTTTTATAGTTTCGTGCTTTTGGTTAACATCTGTTATCCATTGTGAGTTGACTTTTGTGAGAGGTGAAAGGTGTGGATCCTGCTTTAGTCTTCTAAATGTGGCTATCTGATTTTTCTAGCAACATTCATTGAAAAGGGATTCTTTTCCCCAGTGTATGTTTTTGTTTGCTTTGTCAAAGATTAGATAGCTACATGAGGGTGGTTTTATATCTGAATGCTCAGTCTTGCTCCGTTGGTCTATGTCTCTGTTCTTGTGCCAGTACCATGATGTTTTGGTTATTATAGCCTTGTACATTGAAGTCTGGTAAATTGATGCCTCCCAATTTGTTCTTTTTGCTTCAGATTGCTTTTGCTATATGGGGTCTACTCTGGTTCCATACAAAGAGTAGACTTATTTTTTTCTATATCTGTGAAAAATGATGTTGGTGTTTTAATAGGGATTGCATCAAATCTGTATATCACTTTGGTCAGTATAGATATTTTAACAATATTGATTCTGTTGATCCCTGAGCATGGTATGGTTTTCTACCTGTTTACGTCTGCTGCTATTTCCTTCTTCAGTGTTTCATAGTTCTCCCTGTAGAGGTCTTTCAACTCCTTAGTTAAATATATTCCTAAGTATTTTTATTTTCTTTGTTGCTATTGGAAAGGTAGTAAGTCTTTGACTTGGTTCTCAGTTTGACTGTTGTTGATATATATGAACGCTACTGATTTGTATACATTGATTTTGTAACCTGTGACTTTAGTGAATGTATTTATCAATTTCAGTGTTCTCTTGGCAGAATCTTTGGGGTTTTCTAGATATAAGATCACATTTGCTAATATGGTTAAAATTATACCCTTTAAAGCCATATTACAGTACAAATATATGAGGGTTTGGCAAACTTGGTACTGTTGCATTTTAAGCTAGATAATTCTTTGTTGTAGAGGGCTGTCAATTGCATGTAAGATATTTAGTGGCATCCTAGCTTCTACCCACTAAATGACAGTAGCATCCTCCAATACCCATTGGGACAATCGGAAGTGTTCCAGACATCCTCAGATATCTCCTGGAATACAAAGCAGCCCCTGGTCGAAAACCTGTGAAATAGGTGAATCTGTATGAAATATTAGAATAATCCATTAGCTGATGTTATATTATACATGAGGACTTAGACCATATTGGAAACTCTGATAATTTGTTATGCTACTTAATTTGACCTTATGATATTCAGACCATGCTAAAGGCCCAACTCTTCATTATTTGAGCTACTATGCATACCATTAAAAACACATGAGATTTGCAAATTAACCAAGGGATTAAAAAAAGGAAAAAAATAAAAGAAAAAGAATTACATGAGGAGATTTCTAATTTTTTTCCCAATACTCTTCCATAGCAAGAAATGCATTGTCTCACACATAGGAGACTGAAAGGTACCTACCTCGTTTCTTAAAGATCTTTGAGCTTTTGAAGATTAGAATGAAGCAGGTAGAAGATTGACACTTTATCATATAATAAATATTTGAAGGAACTGGGATGATTATCCTGAGGCAGGGGCTTAAGTGGAGTTTGGATTTTTAAGCTGCTATAAATATTTATAGTAATAGCATTATGGAGAAGCTGGAATACACTTATCCATATCTGTTTACACAACATTTATTAAACACCTACAATATGTCAAGCAATGCTGTTATGTTCTAGAGCTAAATAAATGAATAATGTACACTGATGTGACATGTCCAAAACTAAGACAAGGAAATATACATGATTTTAATTTGATTTTTATTTAAAAAGAGGTAATTAGATATATGTGTGTGTGTACACAAATATGAATGAAAGAAAGCATGCATACAAAGACATGCAGTACTTGAGAATATTTAATGTTCAATATACTAATGCTCCTTTATAGATAAATCTGCAATACTTTTTATTTTAATACCTTACACAATTGCTTAATAAATCATGCACTCACTAATACCTTTTTTTCAATGTGCCTTTTATAAGTTTTTACTCTCTAGGATCTAGCAAGTAACATTTCAACTAAACTACAGATTAAAGCTGGACTCATTAGTAGGTTATTACTATGCTTCATTTCTTCTTTCAAAAGTTATAAATAAAAAATATATTTATTGCCTTGAATGGATCAATGCTTCAATGTAGTAACAATTTTATATTGATTTATTTTTATTTTTTTCATGCATAAGTAAATGAGTAAAGACACAGCCTGAAAAGATAGCATTTGGAAAGTAATTCCATTCACAGTGAGAACTTTCTGCAGATTATTTCCAAATAAACTTTGGGTCTTTCTCTATTTGATCTTATCCATGAATATCCTCCAATGTAAAATTTCTGAAACCAAAGTACTGGAGTATGTGTTGTCTCCCCTAAGACTCATCTGCTTATGCTGTGGAATCACATTTCTTTTCTTTCTTTCTTTTCTTTTCTTCTCTTTTCTTTTCTTTTCATTTTTTTTTTTTTTTTGAGACAGAGTCTCACTCTGTTGCCCAGGCTGGAGTGCTGTGGCATCATCCTAGCTCACAGCAACCTCAAACTCCTGGGCTCAGGTGATCCTTCTACCTCAGCCTCCCGAGGAGCTGGGACTACAGGCATGCACCACCATTCCAAGCTAATTTTTTCTATATATCTTTAGTTGTTCAATTAATTTCTTTCTATTTTTAGTAAAGACGGGGTCTCGCTCTTTTTCAGGCTGGTTTGGAACTCCTGACCTTGAGCAATCTGCCTGCCTGGGCCTCCCAGAGAGCTAGGATTACAGGCGTGAGCCACCACGTCAGGCTAGAATCACATTTCTTAACACTGCACCTCTCCAAGAAAAGAATCTAATTCACGTATCAACTCATCTAGGAAACACTGAAAGTCCAGGCAAACTTCGCCTTCCCGCCCTCTTGTTTCTATTGCATTTGCTGTCTGCACTACACGGTGCCACCCAACTCCACAGTGTTCTGTAGAATGTTCTCAGCCAACTAACCACTTATGTGATTATCAATTAAAAAATTCTTTGACTCTAAATGAGAGTCAGTATAAAAACTTATTGCCAAACTCAATAAATAAAGGTAATTCCATGCAAATTTGAGAACAACAATTCTAGGTATTTATAAACTTCAGTAGCCAGCTACATATTCTATGTAATATTCCATAGATATAAGAGATTCCAAAAGTTGTTGAGCAAGACAGGTTTATGTTTCCATTCTACCCTGAGTACAACTCTAATTAAACTCCAGAAGTGAAATAATAAACTGTTACTGATTAATTTAACCCACAGTTATGGTTGAACTCATTTTATCTGACCTCTAATTTAACATATAGACCCTTTTTATAAAAATAAACAGAGGAAATTAGAATTATAAAATATTTGTTATTCATCTTATTTTTATCTTAATGTAAATATATGTCCAACTCTAAAACTGCTTATTGGACAAGACTGATATTTCTGGTTCTCTACCATGTAGAAATTCATTATCTATACTTAATCAATTAGAATTAATATTCTTAATAAATTAGAATACATTTTATTCTTAACCTTTCTTTTATTAAATGAATTCAAAGATGCTTAAAGTGATAATATTAAATATAGTTACCATTATCCAAAGTAAAGAGTAATCCTTACTGTAAAAATTGAGAAGAGAAAATTCATAACAACAAATAAAGATTATAGAATATCTTCATAGTAAACCATAAAACCTAATTCTTGCTTTCCTAGATTCTGGGGCAAATAGGAAAAACAGATATTTAGACCTTGTTATCTACCAATAGAAAGCAAATCAGCCCATTCAAAGAAACAATCTTCTGCCTGACCCTAAGATCAGAGAGGATCTTACTTTGAATCTTCTTTTTATAAAGTATAATTTTTTAAGGAATTATAATTATTTTATAAATAGACTTCTTTGTACAAATATACTGAACAACATAAGTGGTAACATCAATAGCACTACTTAAAATACAGACGAACTTTACATAGCCCTGAATATTAGTTTCCTATTGCTGCTGTATGTAACAAATTGCTACAGATTTACATACTTAATACAACAGAAATATTTGTCTAACAGTTCTGGAAGTCAGAAGTCTAACATGGGTTTCACTGGGCTTCAATCGAGGTGTCAGAGGACTGTATTCTTTTCTGTAAATTCTAGGGAGGAATCTGTTTGCCTCACCCTTTTCCAATGGCACCTGTATTCCTTGACCCTTATCTCTCTTCCTCCAAATCTTCATAGCTGTCAACAACAGATGGAATTCTTATTATATAACATAACTCTGACCTGACTATCTTTCCAACTTCTTTCATTTAGAGGGACCATTATGATCACGGCTCCACTCTGTTAATCTAGGCCAATCTCCCCATTTCTGGGTCAGTTTATTAGCAACCGGATTTACATCTGCAACTTTAATTTCTATTGCCATTTAACATAACATATTTGCAGGTTCTTGGGACAGATGTGGAAAGCTTTTGTTCTGCTAACCATACCCTGTATCTTATATCAGCCATCTGAAAAAACTAGAAATTTATGATTCCTTGTCTGTATTGGGGAAGGAGGAATGACAAGAAGATTTGAATTGAGGCAAGTGTATTTGTATATGCCTTAAAAATTAAGGCATATAAACTATTAATTATTAGTTAATAAATTAACTATTAATAAAAATTAATAGTTTGCATATACCCAAAGTAGCAGCTCTCCAACATACAGTTTATATAATGGAATGCCATAAAATTGTGGAAGAGAAAAATGGATAGCTACCCAACTAGCACTGAAATGCTACAAAATAGGGTGCCTATATAATTTATCATCAAAATCTCAACATGTTTGAGAGTTAATAGTGGGTGCCATTGACAGCAGGTATACACCAGGTCTGTCCCCAGTGAGCTGGGGTCTGTGGTCCCCATACTCACAAGCCCAGGCTGTATCATCCATCAATAAGAAACAGTTATGGGTGGTGTGATTTGCCATACATGAACGTTATTAGAAAGGTATGTGATAAAGTTTGGGAGGCAGTTTAGAAAACAGCCTTGACTATCCTGCCCAAATACCAGTTACCCATGGGATATCTTAGTGACACTTAAAGTCAGACAACACAAACTCAGATCACTCTGAAAACCTGAAATTAAGGTACCGTCATATTAATATTAATTGACAAGTATGGTTGGAACAATCCTGGTATTTAATTACATAAACATATATAGGAAGGATAGTCAAGGACTAAGAAGCAGTGTGCCAGGGGTGTGTTGAAAAAACTTCTTTAATTCCTAGCTCACAGGAAATGTCGGCTACCCTGAGACTTCTCCTAAATCATCACGTTTCACACTTCTTCTTGCAGTAGCTTTAATATAATCAGAGACTACTGTCGTCAAGTGGTGCACCATCATCTGCTCTTCATCCCCCCACGTTATCAGTCCACCAGTCCAGGCCCTCTCCCCACACTTGCGACAGCTTGCGCACACTCTAACTGCTCTCCTTCTCATACCTTCATTCATACCTTCTTTCGATACTTCAGATGACGTCCTGCTTTGACACCATCGATGACTTTCCATTCACCAGAGGATCAAGTCCAAAACCCTCAGCTTGGCATTAAAGGGTCAACACTGCCTCCCCTAAACCAAATTTAAAGTCATTGCTATAGATTTTTAAACCTTAAAGATACTCAGGTCTAAATCCTTCATTTTATAAAAGAAGAAAACAAAGCTCTGAAGATGAAATTACTTGCCCTAGGTCATGCCTCTAGTGACAAGTAAAGAAGAAGAACAAAGGTCCTCTGACTCCCAGTCTGTCCTTCAACAAATTGCCACCGCTGTTTTTTGTTAATCCCAATATTACATTAGTACTGGTCTCCCTATTTGCTTAGTACAGCATCCTTATGCTGTCCTGTCGTATTATTGACAGAAACTCAACTAGTGTTAACTAAATTACTGAAGATAACACCAATACAAGTTATTAATACTCCAGCCTGGGCAACGAAGTAAGACCCTGGCTCCAAAAACAAACAAACAAAAAGTTATTATTTTTTATTGCTTTTTCTTCCATTCCAGGTGTTTTAGGATTTTTCAAATTTCTGCTAACAATCACAATTTATGATGACTTCCTTTTCTGAAGTCAAATGTTTTACATTCATTACTTTTATTTCCTGCAACGTACGTATATACTGTCTTTCTTATGCCTGCCCTTCTCGTTTTTCCTGGATTCCTTCTTTCATTTCTTCACTATTTCCTCAAAAAATTTGTCCTTTTAAAAAATATTTATTCCCTGTGATATTTCTTGAAAGAATTTCAAATAGCTCATGAGAAGTCATGTAGGATAATAAAATAGAATGAGATAAAAATAAGGCAGAAAAAAAAAGAGTAAAAACATAGATGAGAACCAAGTAGAGCCAAGAATGATAGTAAGAATGCAAACTATAGTGACCTACATGGGGCAAGGGATGGAAGACAATTTTGACCCTGAGCTTTGTATCAAGTAATGTGAAGAGAGAAGCCATGCCAGTTAATCAATTTCACATTCAAAAATTATTTGCATATAAAAAACAAGACATATCAACTGTTTTGGGAAATTACAAATGTTCTAAATAATAAAAGTTTTGGAGCTCTTCCCAAAGAAGACATATTATATACTAAAGTATGTATGTAAGAACATATATATGTGCCAGTTTATTAAATATTGATCATCAATTTCAATAATGGTCTCACAGCAAAATAATTATTTAGTTAAGTAATTATTCAGGGACTTCTGAATAATGGTTTTAGTTCTGAGATACAGTGTGCAAGAATGAGCATCATTTCTAACCTTAAAACACAAAAATAATCTGGAAAAAATATGAGTTCAAGACTTTTCTAGAAACAGAGAATGGAGCTTGTAGAGTAAATATAACTGGAGAGAAAGAGGTGAATGCAGGAAGAAACTGGACCAGAGAATTTGGTTTTCTGATACATACACCACCAAATGTCATAAAGCTGGTGAGGAGATTCAGCTAGAAATGTGTGAGAAATTGCAAAGGACAACTGTAGGTTAGGATGAGAAATCCCCTGAGTGCCATGACATGGGAGTTTCACACCTTTCTGCAAACTTTGCTTCCAGGAACCCTAGCAGGTGTTCATAGCTAGAAAGAGTCCTAAGAAAATTTCCCCCTCAGAGGGAAGGGGATAAGGAAGTATAACAGCAGCCATCCTAATTACCATTATGAAATAAATGCCTTAATCTTCAGAGAGAAAAACAAAAGAACCTGTATTGTGAAGTCAGAAACCATTGCAGCCTAGGGAATTGAACAAAGGAAAGCAAAGCAAACCAAAAGTTCCACCCCTGGGAGAGGGTGGGAAATCCCAGCTAAGTTACATGACCTGAGAAAGAAGGGTGAGAATACTTTTGAAGGCCACACCCTCAGAGCTAGGTATAGAATATCTGCCTAAAACTGAAGCTTACTCAGAATGGCAGAAAATGCACACTATACTTTACCCTCCCTCACCACACTAACAAGCACTGAGTAAAAGTAACATTGGAATACAATTGGGAGAGCTGCAAGCGACACATTCTCTCTGGAGAGTAGAACAAAACAAAGGTTCAGAGCTAAGCCCAGAAACCCAAATGTGGAGCACCTTCAAACCCAATCCAGCTTCTCACTAGCTTAACACAAAACAGACACCAAAGGCCTAGAAAAAGGAAATGCATATTCGGTGTAATGTATTTCAGTTTTATATATTATATAAAAACAAAACACTTTGATAAAATTTTTCTGTAAAGAACAGTTAATTTTAGAGCAATAAAAAATAAGAAAAATATACTTTACCTTTATTTATTTCATTTTAGTGCTCTATTTCTTTGATTGATTTAGTCACATTCTTCTTGCCACAGAAGCAATAAGTCAAAGGTGTTACATCTTTAAAATTATATATTGCCCATTAAAAAATAAAATAAAAACCTCATATCTAAAATTTTATACAACATATCCATCTTTCAACAAAAATATTTGGTACATAAAATAAATAAAAACAGAGTCTGAAGATTCAAAGCAATCATCCAGCTTGACTCAGATATAACAAATGCTGGAACCATGAAAAAAAGAATTTAAAATGACTACAATAATATGATAAAGGCTCTAATGGAAAAGGTAGACAATACACAAGTTTAAAGAAGTAATTTCAATAAATAACTGGAAAGTATGAGAGAATCAAATGGAAATGTAAATAAAAACACATTAACAAAGGAAGAATTTATTTGACTTGGTCATGATTAGACTTACAGCCTAGGAAATACAACAATCAGTGAGCTAGAAGATAAGCAAATAGGAATTACCTAAATGAAAATTTAAAGATAAAAACAGTGTAATAAATATAACAGAGATTTCAAGAGCTATGGGATAATATAAAACCATCCAATGTATTTGTAATTGAGTCCTTACAAAAAGAAACAAATGAACCCAGCACAGAAGAAATATTTGGCAAAATAATGACTGAGAATTTTACAAATTATTGGAAGACTACATACCAGAGATTCAAGGGTCACGTAGAATACCAGACTTAATGATTATTAAGACAGAACAAAATAAAACAAAATGACAAACACACCTAGTGCTGATTACCAAAGACAAGCAAAAAATCTTAAATGTAGTTGGAGAAAAAAAGCCATGTTATCTACAGAGGACTAAAAATAAGAATTAGAGCAAATTTCCCATCAGTAGCCACAGAAGCAAGAAGTCAAAGGTGTGAAATCTTTAAAGTTATAAAAGAAAAGCCAAACTGTTGAACCTAGATCTCTATGTACAAATTGAAAATAAACTGTTTTCAAAACTTAAAATGTGAAGGAAAAATAAAGGCTCTCATAGAAAAACTGAAACAGAGGGAATTCATTGCCAGGGGATCCCAACTACAAGAAATTTTATAGGGAGTTTTTCATTCATCTGGCATCACCAGAAAATTTGACTCATTCAAATAAATAGAGCACTAAAATGGAATTAATAAATAAAGGTAAAGTACATTTTTCTTATTTTTCATTACTCTAAAATAACTGTTTTTTAAAGCAAAATGTTATCAAAGTATTATTATATAATATGTAAAACTGAAATATATTACAAAAATGACCTAAGGAATGGAAGAAAGGAATTGAGAATACGTTATAAGGCTCTTATACTCCATATGAAGCTGCATAGCATTATTTGAATTTAGACAGATTATTTTAAAATATAGGTATTCTGTAAACCCTAGGATAACAAAAAAATATATTTTATAAAAGAAGAATTACAAATAAGTCAATAAAGAAAATTAAACTGGAATCACAAAACAATCTCAATTAAGACCAGAAACAGCAGAATAAAGAGAAAAAAAAAAATCAAGAACAAATGGAACAAATAGAAAATAGCTAGCAAGAAAGTAGAATTTAATCTTATCATATCACATTAAACATGCATGATCTAACCACGGCAGTTGAAGCACAGAGATTCATGACTACAGTAAGATTTAAGATGAATGGAGCAATTTTGAAATAATGTTCACATGTAATGGAATAAATTGATATTGCTAAATGAATTTTTTAATTATTTTTCCTGCATACCAAGTTTTAAATTCTGTGCATGAATATATTTCTTTTTTTATTGGTTCATTCAATATTTATTGTGTACGTACTATGTACAGCTACTTTTTAAGCAGTGACTGAAACAGACTCAGACTCAGACCCGGACTCTGCGTTTGTGCTGCTGCCGTCTTAGGAGAGAGTGATAATAAGCAATTGTGCAGCTGTGGGGAGTACAAGGCTGCAGGGATCCTAAAATATAGTTTGGTCACATTGCATTTTCATTTGGTCCTAAATAATCATTTGGTCACAGATAAAGCAAAAAAATAATAATAATAATAGCTGACATGAAAATTTCACTCATGGTTCTTTTGAATTGATTATTTTTATATTTGGTAATACTAAGATAATGCACGCAAAAAATTTCAAAGCCATTCATACTCATTTGCAGACTGATCAAATTATTTGTGACTACCTTCATACAGTCAAGGAAAAACACACATATAATTGCAATTATCCTACTATGTAGATTGGTTGATACTGATAATTTTTATTTAAAATTATCATAAAATAGTTCAGTTGAGCCAAGAATCATTTAAAAATAACAAAGAAACATAAGTCAAAGTTTAAGCATGTGGGATAATCAGAATGTATCAGACCTAATTTAAGTGTACTCTCTTATTACATATTAATTTTGTTCTACAAAATTTGTAACTGGTCTTTTATAAACAGAATTATTTTGTTAGAATTTTCATTAAATTGGTTGTCCGATTTCTACGTCTTGGTATTCTTAGGTAGATTTGTCTTGAACAGACACACTGCCAAACTTATCGAGTAGGTTGGAAACAACTTCCATGCTAAAGAAATCCTCTTGTATGAGCATAACATAATGAGAGGGAGAATTTGCAAACTTCCATCTTTGACAACTTTGAGTGAACTATTAGAAACGTGGAGACAATCTGCAGAACTAAAGATTAAGAATAAATATAATAATTTGATAACTATTTTAAAATGTTTAAATCATTTTTAGGGCATTAGGAAAACTGTCCCTATAAAGTTTTGCCAGTTGATTATTATGTTTTCATGGATAATGTGAAATGCACTTGAATTGACCAATGCATTCTATTTTTTATTGTTACACGGAGCAAATTTTGTTTAGAAGCAAATACTATATTAGGTATATATGATAAAAGAAAATGAATAGTACATAGGTCATTTTTCACAAGGACTTCACATTGTAATGGAAAAAAATATAAATATAATTGGAATATAGCTATAAGGAAGCATAGAAAGAGTGCCAAAGGAACTTTAATGAACAACGGGAGGAAATATTACATTTGCTGGAGATAATTTTACTCTAGAAGATTTTTATCCACCCAACTCCATGAAAAAAAAAATATAGATATCATCCAAAGAAAACTAAATCTTTGGCCAAGTTATTAAGTGTCATTGTCATGATATACTTTTCTGGGTCCTATAATTACCTTTTTTTCTCTACCCTGAGCAATCAAATTAAATCAGAATTGAAAGCACCGATTCAATTCTGTCATCCTGTTCCATTGAATGGGGCTGTTCCATTGTGAATCAAAGGACTGTAAATGACAGAAACTTAAATTACTATAGTTGCCGAAAGTCCCAATTACTGAGGAAATGACTCTATATAGATAAGTAGAGTGCAGTAGGATAGTTAGAACAAATTGATATATTCCTATCAAAGTAGCATAGAACCAAATATATCACCATACTGAATAAAATAGAGTAAGGAAAACCTAATAGTATTTATCCCCTTACATTTATTTATTAGTTCTTTTTTTCCCTTTTCATTTTAAATTTTGAGAAGGAATTATACTGTTTTTATTATTAGCTACAGAATTCTTACTAACAATCACTTACCAAGCACCTACTAAGTGTGCCAAGTTCTGCTGAGGATATGGAAGTGAACCAAAAAAGATCTTGCCACCAAATCTCAGAAACTAAAAGGAGAAACAGATATAAAAACAATGACAAAACAACATGAGATGTGGTATAATAAAGAGAAGAATAAGATGTTATTATAACACGAAAGAAGACTGACTTGGGAGGCATTAGGATGTCAGTGCAGGCGTCTGAGTTGATGACCATCTGATCTCTGGCAAACCCGTAGGAGGTATTTAGGCAAAGCAGGTGGGCAGGTCTCCCTGAACAGAAGGGTCAGCCCTTCCCAAAGATCACAGAAACAGAATTAGGGCAGATCCAGAAATCACAAGTAATCCAGTGTGGATTGAGTGAAGACTGATGAAAGAAAACTGGCATGAAGGGAGCCAGGTTGGGGACACATCATGATGACATATCTATGCCAGGAAAAATAAGTCTTGAATTAGCTTCTGAGAAACTGGAAACTGCTACATACAGGGAACGAGGTGTTCAAGGCCACTAAATGAGTCGTGCTCTTTGGTCATGGAGACGAGTGTGCCGGGTGACAGATGAAAGGGGACTGAAAAGTCTGTCCTCATTGTGCTCAGCAATCTTTGCACCCTGCTTGGCCCATCTCCTGCGTGGAGAAAAGAGCATCTATTTTATAATTTGTCCGCAAGGGAAATGCTTTTTTGAAATGAATTTAGAGATTAGGAGTTTTGATCTTAACAGCTTTGTGAAGAAAAAATGTTCTCTATTTTAAAATTGAAGCAACTGAAGCTCACTAGGATCAGCTCTCTTGCATTGTTAGGAAAAAGGGCTCTGGGTGTGAAACTGAGAGTCATCCTTGCTGATGGTTGGACCTCCAAAAAGTTAATTCACGGGCTCTGCTCTTCAATTTTATCATGTACAAAACAGGGGTGATAGTGCTACCTATCACAAAGACTCGTCATTGCTATTAATTTATTATTAATGAATGATGTAATTAATGTGCATGATTGCAACAATGCCTGGCACATCCTGATTTCTCTGTAAGTATTAACTATTTATATCTCCCCAAATCAACTAAGTAATAAAAGACAGATTAAGAAACCCAACCCTGACTTCCAGTTAAGTAAGTTTGTCTACTCCTGTCTGTGTGTCTTTGATACTTACTTTTATAACAAAATACCATAACCTTCAAACACAACTCAATTGGAGTAAAACTCTCACTGAGCACATCAATAACAGAAGGCGGAGAAAGTACAATAAGATAGGGCCAGAGTCTAAACTACCTGGAGAATGCACACTTGCTATGTTACCACTATTTACAATACCTATATAAAATTCACTTTCACAAACTCTGTCACCTGAACAACTTGGATACGATCTAGATATGACTTTCTACTGCCTTCATTGAGATGGTCCAAGTATGTTATAGAAAAAAAAAAAAAATGAAAGCAATTAGAAAAGCAAAGCAAATTTATCCTTCGTAATTCAAGACTTAAAAGAAGAATTATTAAAGTGGCATAAATGAATGCCTCGTATGAATTTTCCATGTAAGAAACTCCTTAATTTCCTTTCATTCAGATCCATACGCATATTGATAGACAACAAGTATTCAGTTGTGCCAGCATCGGGGGAACAGAATTGGCAGCCAGCGACTGGGGACCTCTTCACCCTGATTCTTCTCCTATCTTAATACTGTTGCCTTTGGGAAACGGCTTTGCTGCTTGGTTTTGTATTAGTGCTCTGTTTGCAGTTGTTTGGTTTCTGTAACCACAGCAAGGATACAACACTTATGTTGAGAAAAACCAGGCCTTTGCCTTCTATGGGCACTAGCTTCTTATGCCTCAGGTCATGGACTCGTTCATTGTCTCTGGTAACTCCTGCCCACTTTGTGGTGAAACCATCTGGTTGGTAAATCATATCTTTTCTATTTTGTTAGATTTATTCTGAAAGTATTAACTAAGAAAACCAGTGTTTCAAACCTACATCTAGTTTATACAGAAAAATATGTAAGATTTTGGATGAAATTTAACTTTATTATTGATAAAAATACAACAAGCCATCATTTTTTACACATCATCTCTCCTAATTGATTTCCTTTGTTAGATAGTTCAGAAGCTCAAGGAATGCTGAATACCCACAATAGATCATATCTCTTCCCGTAGGTCAAGAGATTGTTTCCAGACACAGTATGTAAAGTAAGAAAGCATAAAACTGTTTATTACATCTCCATTCAAATGCTTAGCAATTGTTCTTTTGTAAAGAACAGAAAATAATTATCAGAAATATTGCCAAATTAGTAATAATAATCAGAAAATCAAATAATCAGAAAATATTATCAAATTAGGAATAGACCCATCCATGAAAGATGATGATAGTCACTCTGTTCAGACATGATATTATACCCTAATAAAACCATATAGAAACATGATACATGACAAAAACGTAGAAGATAATTTTTAATGAATTATCACATTCTAACATGGACTCATAATGTGAATTACGAGTCAACTGTACACACTGATAAGACAACTAAAAAGATCAAGAATCTTTGTAAGTAGTGTAGACAGGAAGCCTAGCTCCCCTCAGTCTGAATATCTAAGGTGAAAAGAAAATTATGGGAGCCATGATCAAACTTCCCAAGTAGTGTAAAACAGGAAAAAGTATATAGGCCTACACTGTCTTGGTGAATGGACCAGATCCTGGCCAAATAAAACTGTTTCTTGACCTCTGGAATGGCCGTGATGTTCCACGTCTCAGGCCTTCTGATTAGAATAATGCCATTCTTGCCTAGCTGGCAAACTACTACTTACCATGTCTTTGGTTGTTTATTTGTTTTGTTTTGTTTGAAATGGGGTCTCACTTTGTTGCATGGGTTAGAGTATGGTAGTGTCATCATAGCTCACTGCAACCTCAAACTTCTGGGCTCAAGCCATTCTCCTTCCTCAGCCTCCCAAGTAGCTGGGACTGCAGGTGCACACCACCACACCCAGCTAATTTTTTTTTTTTTTTCAGAGACAAGTCTTGACATTGCCCAGGCTGGTCTTGAACTCCTGGCCTCAAATAATCCTCCTACCTTGGCCTCTCAAAGTGCACCGGGCCACTACTTATCTTTTTAAGAAGGATGTTAAGGGCTACGGCCTCTAAGAAGTCTGGCTCCTTTTCACTGGAAGGAAAATATCCTGAGCATATTGACAACTGTATTTATTGGATTAGTGAAAAAACTCATAACGTAAAAGCTAATCAAAAAATCCCAAAGGGAATGGAGTCATTTTAAAATGTGAAACATGTTATCTTAGAAAAGATCAATGCAAAGGGTATTTTGCAATAAAAGCTATAAACACATAAAACATTGAAGAATTATGGGTGTCAACAACGTAAAGAAGCTAAAGATAAGCTTATATATCTATGGGGGCTGAAACAATTATGAAGGAGATGATATAGATATTTATGCCATACACATAATATTTGTGATTCAGCTGATATGTGAGAACACTGCAGACATGTTTCAAAATTTTTTCCATGGCACAAGCTAAATTATCTGGTGACTTTTTCTTTCTCCCTTTTTTTTTCAGATGTAATCTAATATTTTAGTTTTTCTCGTATTAGAATTTCTGCCGTTTCTTAGATTTCACAGATAAAATATACAAAAAGTATATCACTAACGTTTCTATGTGTTCAAATATTTTCCTCATAATCATAGCTAGAAATTAAATACAACATATGAAATATAAGTGTGCTAATTTGCTTCAATTTTTTAAAATTTTTTCCATTGGTAATATCTTAAAAATCTAAAATATTAATAAATACCATAATAATTTAAACAATCTTAAATAAGGAAAACTGTCATTCTCCATAACTGTGTTTTCTCTGAGACAAATGGCCTGAGAATCACATCATATGAATTTCTGAACCGTAATACTTATGGTTATACTCATGACAGGTGTAATGTGAACTATTAATCTGACTATATGAGATTTCTGTCCAATTACCAATCAGGATTAATCTCAGCAAGTGCCAAGGACATTCTAACCTTCCCAGACCACTGATGTGTTCTATAATTGGTAACTCCTTCTTTAATACATTCCCAATAGCACCTAGAATGATACTAGTTACATCAATATTTTAAAAATGTGTTGTTATATTACTGACCTGGTTCCTTCTATCAAGATTAAGATCCGGTAGTACAACTCCTAAAAATAAACATATTTTAACTTTTACGTTTTCCTTTCCATAATATACTTGAATTCACATTTCCTGAAAAATCAAATCTCCTTATCACTATTTAAACCATTTTAGAAGACATTCAGCATGATTCCCTACACAAGTCTCTCGGCAGTGTGTTGGAAAATGCCCTCCAGGTGGTTTGCATGAGGGAAAGTGCAGATTGCTGTCTTGTTGTTAATTCCTTGCTAAATCATAGCTTATGAGCTCAGACCCACAGGACATGCAGAAAAAGACAGAAAAATTTGTGGGTGAGGAAAGAGAGACTAGATATGCCGAGGAGACAGAAGCACAGAGGAGACATAGCATCACAGTGCCCTGTGCAGGCATTAACCCAGTCATCTCGGGAGAGCTCACTAGCGTACCAATGGTTCTGCCACTCTACACTTTAGTGAATGTCAGATAACATGCCAGAAGTTGCACACATTTATACATAAAGTCTATTTAATCCTCACAATAGCAAGACCCGCATTGATAAAAGGAGGAGGCTATTACACAGCACAAAACCGGCACTTGAAGAGCTCTGAATCAAATCCCAGACTATCTGGCTACAATCCCTTGCTGTGCATTATGTCATGCATACGTTTTTTTCATCGCATTTTACATTGAGGTTACCCTCAGAAGTCAGGCGTTAAAACAAAAATTGCTAAAATTGCAAAATCATAAATTAAAGCTCCTCAAATCGTTTTCTAATCTTTAGGACCCAGAACTCGGCATCTAACTTTATAAGAACAATTATTTTTTGTTGTTTTTCTAAGCATTTTCTCTTTTCCATGGGCTATGGTGCTACAAGCAGATGAATTGGAAAAAGACAGAGATACCAGCCAAATGCATGCCCTCTCTTCTCCCTTACCCTGTCTCTTAACCTTCTACACTTTAGCCAATTCTTCTCCCCTTAGTCACAGGGATTCGTTAAAATCAACATTTCATGATGCTTTCATTGAGACATGACTAAAAAGTACAAGAAAAATAACCTGCCACACTATTGCAGGTGAACTTTGTGAACATAGAAGTGAAAGGTATGTCCAGTCATCCTAGGCATCTGTTTCCTAAATTACTCCTGACATTTACAATATTTATTCCATTGTCAATGAAAATGTCAGAACATGTTTCTTTGCTCATTCTCCATTCTAAAAATATTTATTGATCAGATTCTCTAAGTTTTATTTAAGCAAAAAATAAAAAAAGGAGAAACATAGTTTAATCTGTTGTTAATTCAGCTTGCTGTCAAATCAAATATAAAGAAAACAACTACCAAACAAAAATCATTTTTTTCTTTTTGCACATGCCCACATGTGTGTTATAGCACATACAATGATAACACTAAATTTATGATGACAGCAAATGATAATTCTTGGGAAAAGTTTCCAGTAATGTGTTTTCTACAAACAACCTTGTACCAAAATATTACAATTAGGCAAATTTCAAAATTCTTTCACTTCATCCACTGAAAATCATTGATATTTCATCACAATTATTGGGGGAACCTTTTTAAATATATACTTTTAGGCACATAAAATTGAATGTATATAGAATTCTGTTTTTTAACATTCTTGTGACATGTGTTGAGATAATACTTGTTTAGTTTTTTAAAAAGTTAAGTACCATTTTTTTCTCCAGCAGCTTCATATTTTCATCATATTTTAAAAAAAATGATTCTTTCTCTGAATACTTGTAGTGAAAAATGTGACCCTCAGTCTTAAATTTATCTTCAAAAGATGTGAAAAATTCCCAGAGAGGAAATAGTGTTTGGTTATCTGTGGCTGCATAACAAAGTGCCCCAGAATGCACTGGCTTAAATAATAACCGTTTTATTTGCTCATGATTCTGGTATCAGGGACTCAGGCTCAGCTGTGCAGTGCTGCTTCCCCGTGTCGTGTCCACCAGGGTCATTCTCTCAGCTGCATTTAGCTGGTAGTTGGCCAAGGGTGGAGGTTTCGAAAAGGCCTGACTCCATGGCTGGAAGCTGCTGCTGGCTGCCTGCTGGGAGTTCGGCTGGAACTGTCAACAGGTGGCTTTATTTCGACTCCAGATGGCTGTGTGGACAACTACCTTCCAAGAAAGAAACATCCCAAGAGCATTGAAAGTGGAAGCTGCTCATCTCCTAGTGCCAGCCCTAGCAGTGACATAACTTTCCTTTGGCCACAAATTATTGTGCAAAATATGTGATGGGTTCAGCCATGATTTAAAAAGAAAAAGAAGAAGAAATAGACTCCACATCTTGATAGAGAGCTTCAAGGTGATCATGCATAAAGGCCCTTATAATGAAAAGTATTACTGTGGCCATGCTTAGAAACAAGATCTACCATCAAACTCAAATAACTCATGGCTTAATTTTTTAAAAATAAAATGACTAAAAAGTGTATTTTGCAGAGTTTATTTTATTATGATTTGAAAGCTTATACTTGAAGAAGCTCTAGAAAGATTAGTCGTATAAGGTAATCTGATTTCCAAAATTCTGCCTTCGGAAGATTTTATCATGAGAGTGATGAACACTCACAGAAAGATCTTTACCATAATCAAATTTACAATTTGGAAAGATCACCAAATTGCTGGAAGAGAATAAATTATGAGCGGAGTGAGTCAGAGAGGAGGTAAGACTCCATCGGAAAGAGTCCTATTGAGATACGTAGCTCATGCGACAATCTGGTGGTTAGCACTGTGGTCATTTCCATATAGACAAGATAAATGAGCATGTTTTGAATAATTTATTTAACTTAATACATACCAATATTTCACATTTGAATGTCTCTAACATTGGGATGCATCTATAATTAATGGCATGTCAGTTTGGCAGGATTGTTTCTGTCAGTGTTAAAAAATGTATGCTACAATCCATAGCATTTTAGATGCAAAGAAATACGTACTTTGGGTGGTATGGAATACCTATGGTAGACAGATAATATCTGTTGAGCTGAATGACAGCCAAGTTGGATTAGTGTATTTCTCTAATTATAATTTTTTTTCAATATTATATACCGATACCGAGGCAGCTCAAATGTGTTACGTGATTGATGTGCCTAATTTTTTAATTGAGCCAAAAAATACATTGCAGAGATTTGACTGCAATTAACTAAATATGGTCATACAGAATTGGCATAATGCCTTAGCATTGTTTACTTTTCAATTTGAGTCTTTTTGTTCCAAAGTGAGAAGAAATATTTTAAGTGATTTTTGTAGCAAATCCTTTGTCCTACAAAATGAGGGAAATGTCCCTTATGTTTTAATGTTTGTCTCCAGATTCATTTTAGGTAGCAGTCCACAAAGAAAGGCAAGCCCTATAAAGTGAAAATGAGATAGGGCTGGGTTACCACGCACCATTCACCCCCAGCCTTGCTAATCCCCAACTTTCTCACTTGTCACTAACTTTGCAGATATCAAGCCCCCTTTCCAATAAGAAGTAGTCTTTCTGGAAACGATTTAACCTAAGAAAGATGTGAAAGTTAAAATAACTTGATAGAAAGTTTTAAAACCATAATTTCTCCAATATTTAGTCCAATCATAGTGATGAATATAATTTTAATGAATGAAAATTAACAAATTGCAAAAAGGGCCTCCCTGAAGAAAACCTCAAATGCCATATAGTGCACCTGAATCCTCATCGTATTTATTTTCTCATGGGATAATTTGAATATTGAAATTACAAGCACAACAACACAAGATGTAGTACCTTATTACTTTAATAATTATGTTTTGTTTTCAGAAGCTCTCTTAGATGGAAAACACAGCTTACGGTCAGATTACTGCAGTCACTATGATAGTGGATCACAAAAGTTACATTAATACCGGTTTAAGATTTATAAAGAGTTATTTCTGGAAATCAGTTCAGCTACCTGGTATTTCGTGGTTTTATGCTTCTAACTAAAGCCACATGCTCTTTTGTTATGGTGGCTGGAGAGGGTTGGATGTCAGAGTAGTTGTAGCTGACTTAACCACATGGCATTCTATGCATGAATAGAATAGTCCTTAATAGGATTGATTTCAATGCAGTGATGTTCTTAAAGTATAGATAAAACTACTGAGCATATTTAAGAAAGACGTATGTTTGCTTTTTTTCCCCTTTACTCTTAGGAGTAAAGATGGATTTTCTGTCATCATAATCTCTCACCCTGTCATTCCTACAATCAGTGGCATTTGGCACTGTGACCAGCTGGGGTAGGGAGCAGTCTTAGCCCATGAAACAACACAAAGCTAAGCAGTCCATGCAGGAGTTGACCTGTGATCTTGGCCTTGTTAGCTCAGTGGTCTAAGTGTGTTTCTGCCATCAAATCACTGCTGCTCACCTGCTCCACTGCAAGGACACTGGTAAATCAAAGGTCAAAGGCCTTGGGAGTTGAAATTATGACTTTCTTTTTTTGAAGTGTTTCTACTTCAAATTACAGTACAACACTGACAAGTTGTTTGACCTATCAGGCTAACCCACAGGGATAATAATGAGTGCAATCCTCAGCTCTGTAGACCTATTCATGGGGTGGTTAGGTCTGTTACCATACAGAAAGCTTTGCAGAATCTCACAGCACCACAGCTTCATACAGTCTGGCATTTCTAGTACTTTTATTTTTCTTTTGCTCAGGGTTAATAGAGAATATTTGTTATAGAATTTTATTAGCAGCCACAGTATGGTCCCATGCTTACCATAATACAGCCGCATACAATGGCATTTATGAATTCTGTAAAAATCTTCTTAATATTTTATATTTTTTCCTAGAAAATAAAATGAGAAAGTAATTCTGTAGCAAAAGGCTGTAAGAAGTCAAATATATCCTGGTAGTGTGATGTGTCATCATACTGAATGCTAGATATGATTATCACAGAGAAGTGGTATCTGATTTAATCTGCATTACTTGATTTGAGTCCAAGAGAAAATCTAACTCTAGATAATTATGGAAATATAGATAAGTGAAACCTAATGTTTTACACTTGATTTTCAAATGTAATATAGAATGATGCAGAAGTTAATTACTTGGATTCTTTAAAAGCATCCTTCAGAATGCAATTTAATATAGAAAACTAGAAGGTTATTCTTTAAAGTATTAATATGAATAAATAAATGTTTTCCCTTTAACTAAACCAAACAGGGAACTTAGATGTTTCTAGATTTGAAAATAGTGCCTTCTATATCATTATTTATCATGCATGAATATTATCCTTTAACATTTGTTCACTAGTGACTTTCAAAATAAGTCTCTCTTACTAATGAAAGGCAGCTCACATGTAAGTGGTCATGAAATAGTTAAATAATAAAACAACATTCTTTGCATTCAGGGGAAAATATGATGGTTCAAACCAGAAATTAAATGACACAATGGTTGTCTAAAGAGTGTCTGACGGTTTTTGAGGTAAGATATAACAGGAAATTATATAATAGCCAAAATATCACAGCAGCTAAGAGAGAAAACTCATTTTCAGGTATTCATAAGAAACTGCAGGAGGGATTTTTACAATGGGCCTCTAAGTTCCAAATCTTGATCTATGTGGTGGTAGCTAGTGAGAAT
Organism: Lepilemur ruficaudatus; assembly: GCA_963574885.1. Taxonomy (NCBI): domain Eukaryota; kingdom Metazoa; phylum Chordata; class Mammalia; order Primates; family Lepilemuridae; genus Lepilemur; species Lepilemur ruficaudatus. The sequence goes on along the minus strand of CAUYRT010011152.1, from coordinate 13,520 downwards.
AAAAATAACAAGTTAATGAAGATTTTGCACTTTAAATTATAGATACTGAATCTGTAGATACTCAGCGATTTCTTCAAATCTGTAATTAATATGTCAAAGCTGATACATCTCATGTGAGAATGCTGACCAGCTCAGACGAGTTTCTGTAGAAGACGTTAACTATAAGTTTTCATCAACTACAAAGGTGATGGAGTGAGACTAAAGAACACAATTCGAGGGTCACCAACAACATATCATCGCCAGTGAGCCAAGCACTGAAAAATTTCTATTTCATCTTCCAGGATCAAAATTACAAAGAATGTAAAACTAGAAATTGAGGCAGCGGTGTTCTAATGCGTTCCCACAGATGATAGCTGTCTTTCTAGATCTCACCCCACCAGCCAGTCCCTCAATTTCACTATGCCTAGCCTAGCAATAAATTGCAACTTTCAGAACATCGAATAGGGAAGGAGGTCTAAGGGATTATATTTTATCCAAGAAAAAAAAAGAGAAATTTCTTCCAGTAAATCTATTAGCAGATTTAAAGAGAGAGAGAAACCTTTGAAATAATAAATGTGAGGACTTAAATTTTGTTTGTTTCAAATATCAGATGATCTGAGATCTAAAAGAAGTTTGCATCTTATGCAGTTTTAGGAAATGCATGTTAGACGCTGTTAATTGACTGAGGGGGATGGTTAGGCTGCCCTGTGGCAGAGCTCTAGACTCCAAAAAGAGTTAGGTCATCAGAATTATTTCAAGCCAAATCCATACACTAGGTTGGTGAAGAAAAGATCCTGGCAGATATTCATTTTTCCAGAATGTCAATGAAAAAAATACATAGTAAATATAATAAAAACTAAAACAAAAAAAGAGGGGAAGACTAGACAATGCTAAAAACTCAAGAAGAGAGGGTGCCTGAACAAAAGTATGTCTTACAGGGTGCAGAGGTTTCAGAGATATGTTTTAAAAGTAAACATGCTTTATCTTACCCACAATTACGAAGTAGGTTTAAGGAGAACACAAAATAAAAACTAAATAAAAAAAAAAAATCTAGAGGGCAGGAAACTAAGAACTATAGATTGAATATTTTTAAGAAAATAAAATGTGTTAGAGAAACAACTAAAACTCTGTGAAGAAAAAGAAAAAAATCCAATATTAAATCAAAATGCATCTCTAAATATTCAGTTTTGCCCCCAAACGAATAATTTGCTTGTGAATTGATTTCCTGCCATAGAAACCTAGAAAACTGGACAAATACCCAGAACAGCATTTTTTAGATATTGGACAAAAGAAGCACACAATTGTGAATCTTAAGAACAAGGAAACAAATGGATGAATGATTATCTCTGTTTTCTGCCAGGAGGCAGTCTAAGGACTGTGCTCAAAGGAGGGAAAACACTCTTTGAGACTAGGGAGGTGATAGAGGGATGAAGGGGAGGCATCTCTATGTTCCTGACAGAGAAAGGAGCTCACAGAGGCTAAGGAGTTTGAATTTATAGACAGAGTACCAAAAAGGAGGGGGATTTGCAGAGGAAAAAACTCCAATGTCTGCACAGCTTTGTCTTAAGTCATTTATTTATTAAAAAAAAAAAAAAACAGAAAAATAAAGTATATTGATTAGAAAGATGTACAACAAAGTGTAAACACAGTTATTTTTTCCTCTAATATTTATTTTCTGTATGCTGCCAGTCATCCTAAGTTACCTATATAATTGGGCCAAAGAACCTGTATCAGAGAAGCATCAACTTTATATACCCTGTGCAAAGCGTTGAGGGGTCAACATGGAGGAAAGTCACGTGAAAGATTAAATACATCTTAACTCCTAAACTTCTCTTTCTTAGAACACTCTCTTCTTGCCAGAATGAGATATTACTGGCCATTCTCTAATATAGTTATGCTTTCCTCTTGAACTTTACTCTTATTGGAGAAAATGCTCCAGATAGTAATGCACTTGCTAAATAATAGTAATCTAGTGCTGGCACTTGAAAGTTCTAATTGAGTCTCCTTTTAATCATGGCTTTATAAAAGGAATATCTTCCCATGACTAAAATCTTTTTCTGTTTTTTCATGTTTCTTTTTTCCCTAATTTGGAAAACTGACATACTAATATATCTAATTTTAATATTTTTAAATAGTAATGCTAAGATGCAATATACTAGGAAGCTCATAGACATTAAAATATTCTAACTGTAGATTAAGGATGTATAAAACAGTTATATATGCTAATACTTGATCCTGTCTACTTTTCATGAAAGCAAGAATTTACAGTATTGACACTCTAGAATGCTTATCTATGATGAAAATATAGCCAACACAAAAATTCTGAGCTCAAATAGGGTTAGAAATATATCCAATACTACACAGCTAATAGGTGACAGAACTAGGATGAGGGTCCAGCAAGGCTGCCCTTTGTGTCTACAGGACCCTAGACAAGTATGTTCTTTGGGGTCCCTGTCTATATAAACATTTTAATAATTTTAAGTTACAGGTATTATGTAATACAAAGATATTCAACATCAGTAATCATTAGGGAAATTCAAATCAAAACCACAATGAAACACCACTTCACATCCATCATGATGGCTATTTAGAAAATAAAATAACATAAAATAAAATAAAACATAAAATAACATGTTAGTAAAGATGTGGAGAAATTGGAACCTTTGGGCTTTGCTAGCAGGAAAGCGAAATAGTGCAGCTACTATAAAAACTGTGTGGTAGTTGCACAAAAAATTAAAAAGAAAATCACTGTATTACCCAGCAATTCCACTATGAGCACATACCCGAAAGAATTGAAAACAATAAATTTATGAACACCCATGTTCATAGCAGCATTAGTCACAAAAACCAAAATGTGGAAGCCACCGAAGTGTCCATTGAGGAATGAACGGATAAACAAGACGTGTTGTACATACACAATGGAATGTTATTCGGCCTTATAAAGAAAGGAAATTCTGACATGCCCCAACACGGCTGAACCTTGAAGGCATTATGCTAAGTTAAATAAGCTAGTCACAAAACCCCCAAAATTTTATGGTCCCATTCATATGAGGTATCTAGACTAGTCAATTCATAGAGATAGAAAGTGGAATGGTGATTGCCATGAACTGGGGGGAGGGAAAATGAGGAATTAGAATGTAATGGGTGCAGAGCTTTGGGTTGGGAAGATGAAAAAGTCCTGGAGATGAATGGTAGTGATAGTTGCACAGCAGTGTGAATACTCCAGGGCCAATGAGCTGTACATTTAAAAATGATTAAGTGTATGTTTATGTTATATATAATTTGCCACAATAAAAAATTACAAAATGCATGGGCTCATGTGAGATACAGTGATTCAATGTGACCATTCATAACAATGAGTAGAGAAGAGGGGATTATGCATCTGTTCATTGTCTAGGCACCGTGTCTTCCTGGTCTGATCTAGGAATCATCTCTTCATTTTCTTAATCATCAAATGTTGGGTGCCTGGCTAATTTTATAACTACCACTAGTAAAAAAAAGTTAGCAACCCTGTAGTTACTGTCACTGCTGTGGCTCTGTTAGTATTGAAACAACACAGGTGGCCTTGCCCCTGTACTTCCCTGACTCCATTTTTTTAATGCTGGTTGTATCATCCCTCTCCACTCCATGTCACCCATCCTGCTGCCTGTGAATCCTGGACTTGAGTGACTCTCTCCTTTTTGGTGATGATCACAGTCCAAACCAAAGTATATAGCAAAATGTGAACAATAATAATTTTTCTGGTTATATTAAATTTACACGTTAAATCAACCAAGTGTTCCTTGGAAATTTGTAGACCATAAGCACTGTATTCTTAGAATGTTGGCTCTTCCCATCTTGACTACACCTCTTTTTGTTACCCACCTGACCCCCTGCAGGAAGGATAAGCAGAGAGTTTGTACATAGAGTGAGAAGAGTCCTAGTCATGCAGAGAATGACAGTCTTTCATTGAGCCTGGCAGACGACCCTTTGACAAACACGGTATCACCCTATTGATTAAAGTGAGAGAGGACAATTGGAAAGGCCCATTGGCATTGCAGACCAGTGATCTCAAATGTCCTGGGAGCAAATAAGTGCAGCCACCCAGGTCTTCCTGACATTGGAGTGTAGAGCCAACAGAAAGGGTCGGTGACCACTCCAGGGGCAGGAACATATGGGGTAAAGAAGCAGCTTGTTCCCACCCTTGCCATCCTCAGGTGCTGTAAACCAGATGTGGGTCGTGGTTGGAACCCAGAGGTGAGAATCTACATGCAGCCATGCCAAAGGGTCATGATGGATTGCTGGGAAGAGGCCAATGCCCTGAACTTGTCCTGTGTTAACAAGTGTGAAACTGACCAGATCCTCTGAAATAAATCTCTGGATGCCAGTGCAATATCTTAGATGGATGAGGCCATGGGGCTGAATGGAACTCAAACAGAAAGTCCTAATTCTCCTCTGGACAACTAGCCCACAAGTTGAGGGGCTGAACATTCCCCAAAGGAAAGAGTCCAAGAACTATTATCCACATGAGTTCTTTTCAGAGCCAGGCTGCCCTCCTGCCCATACTGCTGGCCCTGGATGGCCCCAATCGTTGGAAGGTAACTTAGAACCTTCTTAGCCAGGCATTCTAAAGTAGGCCTGAATTTGCTGCTAGAATTGATATATTATATCCAGGCCTCCAAGTCTATTTTCACCATCAGTGGGTTTTTTAACTTTTTAAATAGTAGAGTCTTTAAAATAAAGCCTTACATGAACCCTCAATAGATGAAGCTGGTGATAGAAGAAATGACTGGTGGGATTGTGAGTAAGGCTTCAGACATCACCCAGGTGCCCAACTTCTCAATACCTCCATCATTCAGTGGCAGCTCCCGAGACATGGACAAAACACCTTGCAAAACATCTCCTGGCTCCACAGGGCTACTGTGTTCTATCCCTGCTCAAAGCCCTTTGGAAGAATCAATAGGACTGATATAACTTGATTACCATGAGCCTTTTCTCTCCAGCTTTCCCCCTCAATTTGTTTCCTGTCTCACTCAGCTATCCCTAGGGAAGTGACTTCGCAGAATCTTGTATCTGCAGTTTTATAACCTAAGACATATTCAGTAAATTAAACAATGCAAACAAGCACAGAAACAGAAGGGCTACATGCCCTTAAAACTTCCTTCTCAGCAACAAGGAAAAATAAAGTAAAAATAAATTAATTGACCCTACTATACTGAATTCAATGCTACAGCAGTTTCTTCTTTTCATGGGTATTTAATAATATTAATTCCTACCCCTTTGACTTGTACCATGTTTCACTTTTCCTGAATTTTAACTTCATAGGGAATGTCAATGCTTAACAAAATTTAAGTGATGAATGTATAAATAGAGTTATTCTATTTTTAATTTTTGGTACCCTGTGGTCAGAACATTTGCAAACATTGTTTATGTTGGACTGTGCTTTTTCTCACGTGGTTCCCTGACTTTACAACTTGTAGAGACTCTCTGTTAACCGTAAGATATTATCTAGATTCCTTAACATAACTTTCAAGATTCCCTGTAATCCAGTCTGTAGCTGCCTTTCTATCTTTTCTAACAATTCTATAGCATCAACACTTTGTCCACCAAAGTAAATAACAACACCACTTATTAAACCCTTTCTATGTGTCCATCACTTTTCATATGAAAATACTTTGTCTAGATATGTATATATAATATATAGATATGTATTGTCTATGTATTTGTATACATATGTAGATACATAGGTATATTGTATATGCATTAATGGATATATTGTGTAATATGTGTTTATATTTGTGTATATATATGAATGAAGTGGGACTGTCACCTAGCACTACATAAAATAATTGAATCAAAATAGATCAATTATCTAAACATAACACCTAAAATTATAAAACCTTTAGAATAAAACACAGGAAAAACCTTCACAATGTTGGATTTAGCAATTTAAAAAATCCATCAAAAGACACTACCAACAGAATAAAAAAGTAATCCTCCAAATGGGAGAAAATATTTGCAAATTATATATCTGATGCGGGATTAACATCCAGAAGATAGAGAGAACTCCTAACATTTAACAACAACAAAGCAAACAACCCAATTTAAAGTGGGCAAAGAAAGTCAATATATATTTCTCAAAGAAGATATACAAAGGGCAACATGCACATGAATAGATACTCAATATATCTAGCCATTAGAGAAATGTAAATCAAAGCTCCAGTGAAGTACCAACTCCTACTCTTAGATATCTTTTTGGAAAAAAATTTGTCATACTACTGCCTTAAGTACATTTATCTGATGATAACATTGATTCTTTTTAATAGATAAATGCCCTCATTAAATAATGCATAAAATATTTTTCCTAATAATTAAAGATGTTTGCATACAATCCTAAATATAAATGCTGGCCTCCTACAAGCATAAAAGGAATTCGGTATACAAGATATGCCTGTTTGTAAAACACCCCCAGCTTTCATTATTTTGTCAGGAATTCTGCTGAGAACCACTTACCCCAGTCAAGGCCTTAGATTCCTCTTGGATTTTGGCAGAGAGTCCAATTTACGGTGTAAGTTGAAGAGCTCTTCTAATACACACTTTGTTTGGGGTTCTACAAAGAGTTGAACTCAGTATAGAAAGCTCATTACAGCCACTGTAAACAAGTAGCCTTGTTCTAAGATTCTCATGCTGGGTAATCATCATTGTAAACATATGTACATCTAAGTCCTTGGTAAGCTTCCACCCTGCCAAGGGGTGCCATTTGGTGTGTATTAAAATTCTGTCTTCTTGGATATTATTGACATTCAGTTATAATGATTTCACCAGAGGTGATCTGTGCCTTATTCAAAAATAGAAAGCCTAAATTCCAAGGACCTCAATAACACTAAGGGGCCAGACATTCCCCTTAATAATCTGGGTTTTCAGATATTAAGTGGGAGAGGAAAACTCAGTTAAGCTTAGAGGATATATCACAAACTATAAAAAGATTGGAGATGTAGATAGATATTTACCTGCTTATTAAACTGTAGTGTATGGTCATCAATATGTAGCTTTCAAGTATATGTGTGTGTATATATATATGTGTGTATATGCGTGTGGGTGTATATATATATATATACACACACATACACATGTAACATTTTATATATATCACTGTTGCCATTTATTATGCTATATACATGTATGCATATATCTAGATTTTATAGCATATACTATAACTATATAAATAAAATATCAAAATCTAAGTTTCATTTTCAGACAGGCTTCATAAGTTCAGAATCTGGAAACACACTAGAACCATCCACGCATGTGAGAAATGGGAAGAAAAAACTTCAGTATAGCAGGCCTCAGTTCAGGAAGAAAATCTTAACTTGGTTGTAAGTGATTGACAGGGACTAGGATATCAGAAGCTTCTTGGACAGTTCAGCCATCTCTTTGTTCAAAAGTCACATGCAGAGATGCCTGGGTCCAAATCTGTAAAAACTTTGTCTTACATTATCTAGCTCTGCCTACATTTTGGTATAGATCCAAGGTATTTCCTTTTGTTGTCATTAATAAAATAGCATATATATTATGCTGATATAATACCTTAGTAGACTATATTTACTGAGCACTCTTTAAAAGTGGCAAAGTGTTTACTTATTATGGATTTTATTATTTGTGTGTCTTTGTTCTAGTTTATCTGTTAATAAAAACAAAGATGTCCAGACATTAGGGTTAATTGTTCAAATGCCTGTTTCTGCCTTGACTGTAAATAAATCAGGGTTGGGAGTACAGGAGAAGCATTTGAATTTGATTGTGTTGGGATATTTAACTTTACAAATGATTCTAAGAAGATGAAGTTTTGTGACTTAAAGATTTCTTACAAAACAAAATTATGATGATTTTTAATAATCTATATTTACATATGCCCTGGTATACAAGAGTTAATGTAAAAAGTTTTAAAGTTCTAAACTTTTGTTGAAACTCTGTCTCAGTATTGGCCCAATATGCTCAATATAATAAAGATAACTAAAATTTTTTTCGATTATTAAAGTTCACCCAATATTTCTAAACACCAGACTTTACAATATATTTAGGCACCAAATGAACCTACATCTTTCTCCAGGAAAAAGAAAAAAAAAAACCCACAGAACCATAATGTGGATCTCAGTTTTGAGGCAAATCACAATACCTACTTTTCCTCCTCAACATCCCTTTTTAATAACTTCTCTCGAGTGAAAGTCATCAAGTCCGACGTCCACGTGGTCAGCCTGGAAAGTTTGGAAATTATAAGTAGTTTGTAGTTTTTGATGGTAGGGAAGAAAGGAAGCAGAGAAAAACAGAGCAGGCCACTGGGGAATGGGAGATACATATATATCTCTGATAAGTTTAGCACAAGTTTTCAGAATGGGACATGAGTTTGACTGTCCAAGGCTGGCGCCCCACTGGCTGGCCTCCCCAAAATGACCTCCTCTAAACCTCCATGAAAACTTGCTTTGGTCAAGTGCTAATGACAGCCATCAGTCCTGGTCAACTGCAAATCTTGGACCCGTGTCACTCCTCCCTCCATTTGTCTATGGAAGAGGCTAGTTTTATGAACCATAAATGCTGATATGGCAAATCCTGCCAGGAACCTGCCACATCATACAACTGCCACTGCAAGAATTCGATACCTATGCTGGGCCTTGCCAATGGAGGGGCTAGAGCTACCTCCAGTGTGAACACAGAACGGACGACGTGTGGCGGGAGACAAGGTTCAGCCGGGTCCTCCTGCTGTCGTGTCTTGCCCCTGGCCACATCAGAAGGGGAGCTGGTGTTTCCCTAAGTATACGACTTTAAGGCCTCATGGCCTTAGATAGCACGAGCCTCCTCGTTGTCTTCTCTGTCACTCAGATTATCTCCTGAAAACTAAGATTTCCTTGGAATATCTCTGTCTGGAAATTATGTCCCCAATAAAAACTTACTTTTACTTGATTGTATCCTGAAAAAAAAAAAAAAAAATTATGGGACAGGGGATAGAGGGCAAAAGAAGCTCAGGGTATAGGAAAAGCTATTGTTTGAAGAGTCCTCTTAGGTGGATGACAGTTCATACAAGTCTTGTTAAATGTTCTTATAACTCTCACTTATGTTTCTAAAAAAGTTATCAGCAGTAGTTATGTATTCCAAACTACTCATCCCTACAACTATCTGTGTTGTCACTCCTGCTTTTAAAGAAGCATCATTATCTAAAAGCAAGTAGAAAGCATTTCTGTCTTTTAGAGAAGAATCTTAAGTCTCTTTTAAAATATAATACCTGGTAAAGTAACAACATATAGAAAAAGCTCAATAAATTGTTTGTGGAAGGTATAAATGATTAGATGAATTAATTCATCAAAGAGTAGTGGCATAAAGACATTCTACTCAAGTTGAAGCCCCGATAACAACTGTCAGATAATCTAGGCTGATATCATGGGGCACAGACTAAAAAACAAATCTAGTTTCAAATTGTCTTTTTCATATACTGATTAATGTTAACAAACTTTTTACATACAGTGCAGCAGAATAAAATATCCTTCTACAAATTCTTTGCATGCTGTACTTCATTGCTAGGTCTCTTTCTCATGGCCTTGGCATTGGCGTACCTATAGAGAGATGTAGTTCAACCTGACATTATCGTCTGGTCATGAAATCCCTGTAAGGAGAGATCACGTCCCATTTTATTTTTGTTTCTTCAGTTACTACACAATCACTGGCCACAGTCTGCAGTTGAGAATAAGCTGCTTTTTCAAGTGGTGTAAAACTATAACGTGGCCTATAACTAAAATTGCTAAGTTCTTTAAAGCAGAGATCCATAAAAATAAAGGAAAATGAGAAACGAAACTTAACTGAGCTATAAAAATTATATTTTTGATGGGATTTGGTTTACATGATCCTTAACGATATGGAACTCATCTTATTTATTACTGTATATTTGACTCCTAACCCAAGGCCTGTCACCTAGTAACTACCCCATCAGTCTCTTTGGAATATTTATCAATACATTTGAAACATTTATTATAATAATAAATAGTTGAAGGAATGATTCTGTCCTCTCACTTAAGGCTATGCACACTAGATTTCGGTTTCCACATCTAGATTAATGTATCTTAATTTGAATAAAATGATAAGAATTCCAAAAGATTTTTGAATTTTCCAAGATCTTGTAAAATCTCAGAAATGATAACTTGGGTTCACATGGAAATAATAGAAATTATGACTTTAAACTAGATATGTCCACTCTAGCCAGAAAAAAATTAGTGAGCTTTATTTCTTATTTAAAAGTTGGGCTCTATGCACATGGTAGTAACAACAGTCTCAAGTAACTGTCACAAGCTTAAATGAAAAGGTATGTATTACTGTGCACAGGGTGGGAAATAAAATGTGAATATGACAAGGACGTCCAAGCTACCTGCAGGGAAAACAGGGATTTGCCTTATTGTGACTTGTCACTCTCGCACTTAAAGGACTTCAGTGTCTGTGTGCCAGCCACGCTTTCTGACCTGGACCCCTTTCCCACCCAGAATCTTCTGCAGAATTTCTGACCACTGCACTTCCTTCCATTATTGACTCTCCACCTGCTTCCTCACAAACAGAAAGTGACATTCTGTCACCTATATAGAGCAATCCATGCCCCCAGAATCCAAGAAAAGGCTGATTTTCTGTGCTGTGTGTCCAGATAAAACACCGTACTCAGTTTTCCCACATGAAGGCGTGACCCAACAGAACAATTACATCACTGAAGACAGTCAAAGAAAAACTTATTCAGAGAATCATTAGCAGAACACAATGAACCCAGGCCTAAACATGAAGAAAAATATTTTCATCCACTTTAAAAATCATCTGCCAGAAAGATTTTCAAACATCAAACTTTTTTTTAGATTTTCCTTTCACCTATCTTATGTGGGTAACTATTCTGTTACTATTCAGTAGCGACATTCAGCCAAATCTCTCTTTACTTGGTATCTTTGCTGTCACTTTTTAAGGGTTTTTATTGTTTTTCTCTGCATGAAAATTCCCAGTGCCTACTGTTGGAGATGCACAGTGCTTAGCCCCATGTGCTTCCCCGCAGGACAGTGTAACAAGAGCGTGAGTCTTTGAGGTCTTGGAGCAAATAGGGAGGTCTTCATTTAGCCTGAGACAAAAAATGACAGGGTGTAAATTGTGCCTACTAAAGGTGCTTGCTCTCAAATTATAAAAATCTTAAACAGCACTTTGCTAAATGTAGCGTGATCATTGCATTTGCATAGAGGCTAAATTGATCTATAACCGTCTGAGCTCACATGAAATGTTTCTCTGGGGCTACGGGACATCAAAGCCACGTACTAAGTAGTGATAAAGACATCGCGGCAGCACCGCTGTCTCCTCAAACCCGTCCTGCTCCGGTAGTAACTGCCCCTCTGAGTCTCTTCCCACCCGCCACAAAGAACGAAACTCCCACTGCAATAACCATGACGGATCTCTCTGGGAAGGCTAGCCTGGGAGTGGGGAAGCGCTTTTTTGTTGTTGTATTTTTAAGGAGCCTTTGGAGGATAAACCGAATCCAGAAGAGAGTGAGTTAGAAATGTTATGATTTTAATTTTAATAAACCGTCTCCTGTCCCGATCCACAAACACCAAGTTCACTGTGGAGGCTAAGAAGCACTGCGCTGTGTGCATTTGTTTTGTGAGGTCACTCACCTTTTCCCTCTCATGCACACAATCACATATGAAAGAAATTCAACTCATACAAATGTACTCCACAGGAAAATCAATGCTTTTTTGGTCATGCCAACCTAGTTATTTTTCTTTAATGATTAGGGGCTAACTATACACAGCGGAACAATGTTCACTAGAAATAGATTAACTCGGCCTTTCAGGGGATGTGAGCTGGCTTCCAATGTCTGTTATGAAGACAAAAGCCGGCCCAACAAAAGCTTCTCCCCTTCTCTTTAGTGGCTTTGATGCTGCTTTTCAGTCCCTCTGTGCAGTGACAACCTCATTGCTTGTGATTGATCTGAGAACCTGTGCACTTGGATTCCTTGAAACTTTTTGTGTTGGCTTCCCTGGCATCTATTTTGCATTCAGGTCCGATATCTGTGACTTCATCATATCCATGTCTTGCCACTAGATACAGACGCGCTTTGTTTAGCCTCTCTTCATGCTGGAGGAGTTTTTCCTAGGGGTTGCTTCTTGTTCTCAAACATGAAAATGTGCGAAGCATAAAACTCCAGCTGTGAATACTTACCTCCCTGCAGTGTTAAAAAGTTCAATATACAAAACACCTGGTTTCAAGTAAAACGTACATCAAGATATACGGCAAAGAGACAGATTTAATATACCCCATAGGGCCCTTCGGCGGTTTTTAAATTAAAGACACAACACAGTTTTTTTTTTTCTCAAATGAGGTTTTACTATTTTACAAATAATGAACCAATAAACATCATGCAGTTGAAGGGAAAGTTGTAAGAAAACGGTGGAAAGGGTCATTGTCATGTAAATGAAAATCACACTCAGACATTACTTAGACACATTGTAAATGTATTTATTCCTGGTCAGTCAAATTCTTTTTACAAGTGATAAATGTGGCCAAAAGCCTCAATGATTTAAATCCTGTTGGGAATAGTAACTTTTTAAACTCCAGTGACCTTCTAAATGTCCATCAAGAATTAATTTATTTACTAGGAGATAAAAGGGGTAGAGTGGACACTTCAATGTCTCCTTCCTTTCAGGAATCTGATACTTGGAGAAATTATTATTACAGAGTAACTGAATAAATATGTTTATGGGTTAAGTCCTCCAAAAATCAAATTTAACATTTTTAAATATACATATAAATATATGTATATAATATGCATGGAAAACTATTGGAAGGGCAAGGGGGAAGAAGGCAGGAACTGTTTTAATAGGGCCTTTTGCAAATTATTTATGGAAGAAAATATCTTTAACATTTTCTTCTTCTTTTCCTGAATTTCTCATGTCAAGGAAAAAGAGCAAAGTTTCTGTCCCCAGGAAGAATAGAGAGTACGGGTACCTGCAGAGGTACAAGGAATCATGTCACTGCAGTCCACGGTCTCTTTCCACGACTGCACGGAAGCTCCAGCACACAGCCTTTGGGGTGCCTCGCTCTCCCTCCTCCTCTGTTCACACCCAAACTGCTCATCAGGCCTCTCTCTCCTGTGTTGTTGGCCTAGATGTCCTGGACGTTCAGGCCAGTTTCTGCTCAGAGACAGAAACAGCTTCCTAGTATAATTACTATGCAACATTAGTATATAAGGGTCATTATCCATAGTTCACTTTTAAAAAGGAGGGAAAAGGGTGCAAATTAAACATTCTGTAATTCTCACTTGCATTTAAGGCATGATAGTTAAAAAGCACAGAGCTTGGCCGGGCGCGGTGGCTCACGCCTGTAATCCTAGCACTCCGGGAGGCCGAGGCGGGTGGATTGCTCAAGGTCAGGAGTTCGAAACCAGCCTGAGCAAGAGTGAGACCCCGTCTCTACTGATAATAGAAAGAAATTAATTGGCCAACTAAATATATATAGAAAAAATTAGCCGGGCATGGTGGCGCATGCCTGTAGTCCCAGCT
>CAUYRT010011151.1:0-48019 GCA_963574885.1 Lepilemur ruficaudatus | reverse complement strand
AAATCCTTTAGCAGTAAAAAAAAAACTACGTTATTTTATATATAATCCTAAAATAGACATTTAATCACAAAATTTTTTGTTTTTTACATACTTCGTATGTATCTCAGACATAGTATTTGTAATGGTCTATCAACTATTTTTGGAATACATAACTCCAGACTTGTGGTATATATAAATTTGTGTTAAATGCCATATAAATGTTATACAAATGAAAATGAAAATTTTTCCCAAACAAATATAAACTGGAAACATTGCATAGAAAAGAATATTCTACCCTGTAAAGTATGAGTATTAAAAAAGGAGACTACAAACATTAACTGGAGAGAGGTTTTCAAGTGTGTACCTTAAATAAAAGTAAATGACATGAAGGAATTTCATTTCTGTATATTGAAAGAAATGTAAAATGGAATATGTGCTTTGTTTATCTCATGACATTACCTTCTCTAGAAATTCTGCCCTTTTCCAACTCTCTTCTAGAAATGCATTCTGATGGCATTTCATCAGAGTCTTCTTTAATCTCCTCTGTGATATTCAAGTTAGGTTTGGGGAAGATTTTTCCAAATCCCATATTGGGTGCATCAACTTCAGTAGCAGACAAATCTAAGTTCAACATTAACATTAGCCATTAAAAATTTCTCACTTCAAAATAGCTTTTGAGGTTTTATCCCTCCATTTTAAATGCAATAAGATATTTTTTAGCACAAAAATGCTTTGGTGTTTCTCAAAGTTTTAGAACTGGCATGGGCAAACTTTTCCTATAAACATCCAAATAGTAAGTATTTTAGGCTTTATAGGCCATTATGGTTTCTGTTATGAATATTCAGCTCTGCCACCATTCGCTTTGTGAGGCTAGAGGGCCTGAAATGTGACAGAAAATTAATCCACTTCCAATACATTTAGTTTGAGGTGCCCAGAGAGGCATCTTATGAAAATGTTCAGCGGCTTTGGGGGGCAATAACAGGTATTTTGTTTAACCTACCTACTTTGACATATTAATAACTGTGTGAACAAAAAGAAATTTTCAATTAATTAAATAAATTATGTAATTACAAAGACATTCTGTTAATGGGATGTATTCTCCCAAGATTATTTATACGTTTATGAAGACTTCATAGTGCTACATCGGAATACTGTGAAACAACCTTCAACTTTCTCAGTGATGATTAAAAAATTAAGATCAGCACATTACACTGGAATAAACATAAAATAAGACATTTCCATTTAGGAATACCCCCCCCCAAAATCTATTAACAACCCCCAAGAAAGCCAATCCTTATCTTGATCCATCTTGATCCTGTTAGTAGTGAAGAAAAACAAGTATCTAAACACTTAAGAAATTACTCATTCAATTAAGAAAATTTCAAACCACTGCAAATTTTTTCTTTTAGATAGCAACACTGAATTTCACACATAAAATATGAATTTTTGCAACAGCAAGAATAAAACTAGCTTGGAAAAAAGAGTTTGGAAAGACAGGGTTAAGCATTCACTATAAAATTCTAGTTATACTACCTAAAAAATGAAAACAAAAAAAAGCTCTACAGAATCTGAGAAAATGATGCAAAGAATATGTTACATTTTGGATTACAAAAGTCTCCTTATAACGTAAAAGAAAGAAAAAAGGTTGTATAAACAGAACTCCTGTGGCCAGAAGGCATCAAAAACAGAAAAAATTTTAAACTACTTCCACTGGTACTTCAATATTACTTCGACACTGATGCATACATAATGGAATGACTGTCCCTCTCTCATAAAGGTATAAATCTTTTGAGTAAATTAAGTTTAAAAATAAAAATGTGTCAAGGGGTGACTAGCCATGATATAAAAACTAAGAAAAATAAAAACATGAATATTGAAACAAAAAAGGAGCTACCTGAAAAGGCAATGTATTCTCACTAATAGTCAGAGACTGGAATTAAAACTAGTTACAGTTTCTCATTTACTACATTTGCAATACTTACTAGAATTCTATCCTATATTCACACAAGTACTCAAAGATATATGTACAAAAATGTACATTCCAGTATTTTCTGTAATAGGAAAAGAATGGAAAAAACCTCAACTTCTATAAACAGAGCACAAAGACTGATATAATTGTATTATAGATTATGAAGCCATAAAAAAATAAAGTATATGCTTTTATGTTCTAACATAGTAAGCTATCTCCACTAGACTATAAACTCCAAAAGAGATGAGACCATGCCTAACTTGTCCAGAGAGCCACTATAAAACTAACTTTCAATTAGTTGTTACTGAGTGAATGATAAATAAGAGAAAAATGTGTTTATACATGTATAGAATAATGTCTGGAAGGATATACACAGACATATCCATATATACACGCCAAATTACCAAAAGTATTTACCTCTGGGTAGTGGGACAAAGGAGAGTGGGGTTCGAATTGGAACTTTTTGAAAAGTTTATACGTTTCTGTTTTGATTACTTTTCTATAAACGTATTACTTCTGAAATTTCAAAGATTTAAAGAACAAAAGAACACAATAACAACATAATATCAAATTAATGGCTAAAACAAGCAAAAAAATTTGTAACATCAATGCATTATTTTTAAACTTAAGAATAGTATCTTTGGCAAACAATCTTCCATGTCTTTTGAATAAAAAAAAAATATTTACATGAAATATATAGCTCACAAGACAGTCTCATTGCTCGTTTTCTAACAAATAAGGCAATTACACTAATAAAACCATAAGCCATCACATTAAACAAGCAATGAAAAATTAAGTCAATACAAGAAATTCTTCTATTATATTTCTAGTGTAAACACCAACAAAAACTACTAAATTGCACTCTAGAAATCATTACTAGCAAAACGTAACAGTGAAAAACTTGCCACTTAGCATCAATTTTAATTATATAAAAAAATTAAAAATGGGCATTCGTCCATGATATTGAGGAAGACCTAACCGCATATTTTAAAAGTTGACAATTAGTAAAATACAAAAACATTACATAAAAACTTAATTCTAACACAAAAAGCTAATTTCCGCATATGAAAGAAGAATATCCTTACCATAATTTTTTTCCTCACAATTCTGTTCCTTTTTTAAATCTTTCTTAAATGCAGCTGGCATGTCAGTAGATATATGGAATTCAATTCTTTTATTACCTACAGGGTGTGGTTGGTCAAATACATCCGAAGGTAACAACACTGGATGTACGCTGCTATTTAAAAACAATCATGATATTAGTTTGTAATTGCAAATAAAATCCTGAGTAAAATATTATTTCAAATTTACTTTAAATTTAAAAAGCTAATACTGAAAAACGATTCACTATACTACAGATTTCACACAAAGTGACTTAGATTTAATACTTCAACAAAGCCTAACAAGCGCTCAAATACAGGCATTATTAAATTCCCAGTTTAAAGATTAAAAATATTGAGGTTAAGGGATATTAATAATTTGCATAAACTCACTACAGAAATGACTGAGAAAGGACCTGACTATTAATCCTAAACATCAGGATATTTATAAATATGTGAAATAGCTCATTCTATGTTTAATATAAGCATTTTTAATGTACTATATTTTATACACTATAAAAGTGTTATGATAGCTAATAGAGTAGCCACTAGCCACATATGGCCAATGAACAATTAAAATGTTGCTGTCCACATTAAAATATGCAATAAGTATAAAATACACAAGACTTTAATGACCCTGTATGAAAAAATAAAGTAAAATATCTCAGTAACTTTTGATATCAATTATATGCTGAAATAATATTTTGGATATAATGAGTTAAGTAAGTTATATTATCAATATTGATTCCATCGGTTTTTTTTTTAACAGTTTCAATGCAACTATTGAAAAATTTAATATGGCTCACATTATTATTTCTATTTTTCAGCACTGTTAGAGATTAAAGAGAAAAGGGGCAATACACTTAAAGTGAAACATACATATAACAAATATTTCATTGGCAGCTTCTGGACTATAACTAAATACTCAAAATAGAGTAGAAAGTTAATTTACATCAAATAACATTCTTGCATATCTATGGCCCTCACCCTCATCCCAAATCTTCTTATCCCTAGGAAGTTTATTATAAGATAACACAGTTCAAAAGGAATTCTTAATTTTTAAAATAACAATGGCATTCCAATGGCTTCCTCAATAAAATCAAAGTCCCTAAGGTAAAATTTAAGACAAATTTCTCCACAACCTTTTAGTTTTCCCTGTCATCATTTTTATTACTATTCAACAAATTTTCTTACCTCTGGAAATTTCCCTTTTACTTTTCCATTTACACAAGATATCCTTCCTTTCCCTGTCTAATTTTTGCCTCTTATCCTTCAAGGGCCAGCTCAAATGTCTGTTTTCTCTTAAAACCTTTTCAGATTTCTCAACTGGCTATGATCTTTGTTTCTCACAACTGTTCTATTCATAGATTATATCTTTTTCTTATGTCATGTATTATAATTGCTAATGCAGTAATTATCCATGCATATCATTTATTGCCTGTAAGACTATTAACTCACCGTTTGAAAAGACAGCATTAAGTTTTAGAAGCATTCTTCAAACTACATACATTATTTTGCACAGAACCTTACCATGCATTCAGTAAGTATTTAAAAGCACTCTGGTGGGTCCTGTGTGCCAAGTTAAGATATGTGTATTTTTATTTGGTGGGTAACTTTAATTTGAAAAATGTTTGATATCAGGTAATGGAGTTAGGAGAAACTAAATAATTTTACATAAACATATTGGTGATTCCCTTACCAAAACTGTGAATGCAGGAGGAGAAAAAAGAAAGAGATAGTGAAAGGAAAGTAAATGAGTTTTGTTTTGGACAATATCTTAAGTGCCTGTAAGACATTTTGAGTCTGCATATAGAAAGCTGGAAATAAAGACTTTAGGTCTCAGGACAGAGATTAAATCTAGAGATAGAGATTTAGTATTTATTAGCTACAACAAGTGAAACCACGAAAATAATGAGATTAACAAGAAATATAAATTTATGAACAGAAGACAACCATGCACAGAAACATGTGGAATGCATAAAAAACTTGAGAGTGTACGGGGGAAATGAGGGTGCGGGGAGAGAGAAAGAGAGAAATGAAGGAAGTAAAAATGGAAGAAAGGCAGTAAGTTGGAGATAAAAAACAGAATGGTACAGTAAAATTAATAAAATTCTGAGACCTAGGGTAGTTGATAGTATCAAATGCCGGTCAACTGTGAGAGAATTACGAAAACTTACAAATTTGGCAAACTGGAAGCCAATGGTGAACCAACCAGACTGATACGAAACAAAAGGCAGATTGAGTAATGATAATATGAGTTAAGCACATAAACAAGTCACATATGGACAACGCTCATTTCATAATTCTAAATAAAATTACCTGTGTGAAGCAGACGAAGGTGTATTCAACATATCCTTTATCTTTTGCTTTTTTCTCACATGGCGTTGCTTTACTGTTTTTGGTCTTTTGGGCTGAAGATTTGCTAGTTCCATTAGTTTGTTCATTCTACGTTGAGGAGAGGGATGACAAACAAGATTTCTTTACTTAGAAGCAAAGCTATTTACCACTGTTTCTGTTAAACTTAAATTTGAATTTTGGCATATAAATTGACAGATAAAACGATTTACTAGTCTTATTTGGAATATGGAATAAATATAAATTCCAAGCCATCAAGAGATAATCTACTTGACAAAAGTTCAAATTCCAAATTGCCTTGCTCAACTTTCATCTTACTTTGAAGGAATTAATAATTTACTTAATTACAACCTCTCAATTTTAAAAAATGTTTCATTATAAACATTAGTTATCCAAATAAAATGGTTAGATTTCATGCCAAACAGCTGAACAAGATACAATACTATCTATGTGACTTTATTATTCTTTGCTTGACTGATATTCAGAAAACCTTACCAACACAGTACAATTATTTTGATCCATACTCTAATTATTAAACAGTTTGGACTGAAGCATTCCCTTTAGAAGCATTTTGTATATAATTGTTACAAATCAATCATAAAATAAGGTAATTTAAACTACACGAGAACAAAGTTTCCAAATACTGTATTACACTAAAAGGAACCTACAAGTACCAATCACAAAGTAACAACAGATAACTTGTACATAGCTTTTCTCCACTAAGAGTATGAATATTTAATATTAGGGATAAATCTTTTCTAGGCATTTTAGTATCATTCAGAGAAGGAACTCAAAAACCAATAGTTACTCACCTAAAGTATACCAAGCCTTTACAATAATTCCAGGCATATATTAGATAATCAATAAATATTTGCTGAATAAAGGAATAGTACAGGTTCAGTGTCACTTATCTGAAATGTTTGGGACCCAAAGTGTTTTGGACTTCAAATTTTTTTTGGATTTTGGAATATTTACATATACAAAATGACATGATGTACAGTATACATATTTTGACTGAATCCAAATTTTACAGAACAAACCATTTTTTAATAAAAGGGTTTGTTCTGTGAAGTTTAGATTCAGTCGACGGGCTGCATTTGGGGATCTGGAGGGCCACGTGTGGATCTGGAGGCAGCAGGTTCCTCACCCCTGCATTAACCCCAGTCTAAACATGAAATTTATTTATGTCTCATATACATTTATACACACAGCTTCAAGGTAATTTTATACAGTATTTTTAATAATTTTATACATGAAATAAACAGAATTAGCAGAAAGCAAAGGTGTTACTACCTCCGCTATGTATGCTGTGTCATCCTGGTGCTCAAAAAGTTTTGGATTCTGAAGCATTTTGGATTTCAAATTTTTGGATTAGAGATGCTCTGCCTATATCATTTGGGTTTTTTGTTTGTTTGTTTGTTTTTATTAGGTTTGCTACATTACCAAAAGATAACAGAGAAGCATGAAACCAGAGACTGGTACATGCAAAGGCTATGGTCTCTCTGATGACTCAAGATATATTATTGGCAGAATTTCACACTACATCCCTAAATGGAAACCTAAATAAACAAAATAACAACAAACAAACAAAAAAAGGTTTGGCCAGTCTACACATAGCATTTCTAATTACTATCATTATTTTTATAAAGAAAGTAAAGTTCACAGAGGTTAAGTAATTAACCCAGTGCAATACTTTACACTATCCTTTATTTAGCAACAAGTTAAAGTTACCATGTATCATGAACTGTCAATTTCCCTAAACGTCTCTGTTTAAGACAGATGTTCTTGGAATGTCAAATTACTGCTGATTATTTGTATATGTTGCCCAGAATCTCTCTTTGGATGCCAACTCATGTCAACCCCTCCTTCTTTACCTGACTTCTGTGCCCAGTTATCTAAGATTTTCTTCATTTTCCCATAACAGTCTTATACACTAGGGTTGGCAAACTATAGCCCAACGACCAAATCCTGCTAGCTGCCTGTTTTTGTAAATAAAGTTTTGCTGTAACAAGGTCATACCCACTCATTTAGATATTGGCAATGGCTGCTTCCCTACTATAAGTGTATAACTGAGTAGCTACAACAAGGACCATCTGGATCACAAAGTCAAAATATTTACTCCTTGGACCTATAAAAAAGAACTGGCTTTATAGTACAACTTGAAGTCAGGAAGACTGATGCCTTCCAGTTTGTTCTTTTTGCTTAAGATTGCTTTTGCTATACGAGGTCTTTTCTGGTTCCATAGAAAGTGAAGAATTATTTTTTCTAGTTCTGCAAAGAATGAAGATGGTACTTTGATGGAAGTGCAAAGGACAGAGAGTATCCAAGCAATTTTGATAAGGTGAACAAATTTGAGAAGTAATACTATCTGACTTAGGTGACTTATTATAAAGCTACTTTATCAAGAAACTGTGATGTGGACACAATGAAGGACAATTGAATCAATGGAATAGTCTAGAAAGTCCAGCAATAGACTCAAGCTTATGAGGTCAAATGACTTTAAGTGAAGATATCAAAAGCAGTTCATGATGTCACTAATGTGGGCAGCAGTAGAATACTAAAAGGAAAAAGTTGTCATTTTAAGCAATTTCAGAACATTAACCAAACTATTTTCAAAGCAGGAAAATTGACATTGCTGCCTTTAAGAACACCACGAAGGACACCTTAAGAGAAAAAGCAGTTCAAAAACAGAATTGCGGCAGACATGTGTTGACTGTTGTTTCTTTGCCACATGTGTTGCGTTTGAAAGTTTGAACAATACATTTAAAATAAAACATTCTATGATTGAAAAAAAAGCAATTCATTGGAGAAAGAAAAACAAACTTGATCTCTTTCTTATACTCTACACATTTGAAAAGATTCACATAGTATCCATCATTTTGAGATGGACCATGGAACTAAGCATGAAAGTCAAAAGTATAAAGTTATAGAAGAAAATATAGGTGAATAACCACACAACCCGAGAGTAGTTAAAGATTTCTTAGGTAAGACACACAAAAAAAGGAATAGGAAAAAATAGTAAGTTAGACTTCAACAAAATTAAATATTTTCCTCGTCAAAAGTCACCCTCAAGAAAATACACCAAGAAGCCACAGATTGTAAGAAAATGTTTGCAAAAGACACATCTGACAAGTGACTTTATCAGGGTGTATATGGAACTCCTACAAATCAATAATAAAAAGACAAGCAATGCAATTAAAAATGAACAAGGCCTTGAACACTTTCTTAGAAACAAAGATATATAAATTTTCAATAAGCAAATAAAAATGTGCTCAATACCATTAGTCATTGGGGAAATGCAAAAAGCCACAATTACATAGCATTAAACCCACACCTGAATTGCTAAAACCAATAGACTGACCACACCAAGTGTTGGCAAGGATGGAGAACCACCAGAACTCTCCTACGTTGCTGATGGGTGTGTAAATGGTACAACTACATTGGAAAACCCATTGGCAGCCTCTATCCAATAAACTGGTAATTCCATTCCTACATATTTCCCAATAAAAAATGAAAACATATGCCCACAAAAAGGTTTGTACAAGAATGCTGGTAGCAGCTTTTTTATAATAGCCCCAAATTGGAAACAACCAAAATAGTTATTAATGGAAAAATGTGCAAACAATTTGTAGCATATTTATATAATAGAATAACAACTCAGAAATAAATAGGAATAAACTATTTACACATGTAGCAACATAGGTAAATCACTTACATATCATGTTGGGTGAAAGAAGGCAGACACAGGAGAGAACTTACTGTATGATTCTATTTACATAAAGTTTTAAAAAAAGTAGAACTCGTGTATAGTGGAAAACATCAGAAAAATAGTTGCCTGTTGTGGGGAATTGGCTGGGATCTGGGCATAAGGGAACTTTTCGGCAGGGTGGAAATGCCGCTCTCTGTATTGATAGAATTGTGGTTTACGCAGACATATGCATTTTCAAAAACTCATGAATTTTACATTTAAGATTTATGCGTTTCATTTTATGTACTTTTTGTATCAAAAAAGAATTAAAAACAAATTCTGAACTCTACTAAGTTTGTTTGCTTTTCACAATGGGATGAGTTAGCAATTCTGAAACTACTTTTTTCATATCCTGGGCTTCAACAAAAGAGTAAATATTTTTAAGATAGTGAGATCCAAGCTTCTCACTGTTAGAAAAGGCAGTTGTAAATATAGCAAGGGGAAAAGCTAGAATGCTTTCTGTGCTGTGGAACTGGAGCTAAAGGCATCAGTATAAACTATGGTTTTTAATATTGGGTGTGTGTGAACATATATTTGCACATCCCACATCTATCTGCTGAGGAAGTCTAGAAGCAACGACACAGTAGTAGTGATGAGTGTATATAGACCCAGATCCTGATTTCTAAATATCAGTCTCTGCTGAAAGAAATTGAGATTCCTTGGAGAAAAGGCCAAATCCCGAGCTGAGGAAGGGAGAATATAAATTGAGCCTGGGTCTCTTTTTTTGTGCCAGGAAGTGCTCAAGAACAATGTGGACTTATAGAAAGGACACAGCCCCAATATGAGGAGGTTCCAACTGGCTTAGTCTGGTACAGTTTGAGCATCAAAATACATAATGATAGTAGATTATAACTCATTGACTAAAATAAGAATCTATGAGTTCACAGGGATACAAATGACAAATGAATGAATAAGTAAGTTAAACGTGGAAGAAAGAAAAACTCTTCCTTATGGTAGAATGTCAACTAATAAATATAGAAGGATTAATGGAGTTAGAAAAGCGAACCATGAATGCTAAATCATGCTTTGAAAGTTTGATTAAGGGACAGGGTATGTGTAGAGTTTTGAACTATCTGAGCACAAATTATTTATTAATCACAAAGGAGAAGTCTTGACTTTACAGTGGAGAAAGCTGACAGACACTACATTAAGCAAGTGATTTTGAGGAGCATTCTGCAAAACAACCAACCAGCACTCTTGAAAAATATCAAGGTCAAGAAAAAATAAAGGAAAGGCTGAGGAGCATCCTCGATGACAGAAGACTGGAGACAGGACAACAACCGGTGGCGTGAAGCCGGGCGGAGTACTGCACGGGACATCCCTGGGAGAACTGACAACACTTGGATATAGACTGTGGATTTCACGATAGTATTGCATCAATGCTGAATTTCTCAAATTTGATAATTATGCTGTGTTTATGAAATACACACCAAAATTAATGATCAAGGGATAGGATGTCTCCCACTTCTCAAACGTTTCAGGAAAAAACTACGTATGTAGAATGATGAACCGAATGAGGCAAAATATTGATAATCGGTGAAGGTAGTTGCTGAGATTCCCTGGCCCTCAACCTGCACCTTTTCTGTAAGTTTGCAATTACATAAAAATTAAAAGTTGAGAGAGACAGAGAGAGTGACAGGGAAAGAGAAGGGGGACGGGGGTGAGAGAGAGACAAAAAAAGAGAGAGAGAGAAAGAGAGAAAGGGAGAGAGAAGCCCAGGATTTGATTCCTTAAGAACAGGTCCTCAGGCCAGGCTGTTAAGGTTCCTAAGTTCTCAGCTAAGCAAGCGGAGGCTGTCCCCGGGTTGGCAGGCAGTGACAGAAAGTGATGATCACAAGGCTGTAAATCAGAGAGCTGGTTTAGACCATAAATTTGGGAGTTGGGAAAAAAACACACATTGAGCTGTAGGCAATTTAATTCCTTTGCATATATCATTCTGGAAGTTACTTTATAATTACAAGCATAACTAATACAAAGTTGCACACTTTGTAATTGAAGATCTTGCGAGGTAAAGGAACACCCATCAGGAACTGCAGCTGGCGTTTGCAGGCACGGTTGTGTGCTGGTCACTGGCCACCTGGTGCTTCCCCGTAACCCCCTCCCCAGGGAGATGTGACCATCTGCGTTTTACGGAGGAGGGGAGCAAGGTATTGAAAATTTGTCCTGTCCAAGGAATAGCTAGGAAGTGTTTGGGGAAGGAGAGATCCTACAGAGAGAATGAAAAAAAAATGATGACTTTCTACCTCATTACTCTCCTCTAAAAGGTAAGCCCCATGAGGTAGGGTCTTCGCCTGTTATGTTCAGACATGTACTCCAGAACCTGGAACAAACACTGCTACACAGAGAGGTTCACTAAGTAGCTGTTGAAAGAATGAATGGCTTTCCCACTGGCTTTGGCGAGACCTAGGTCATTGCCAACTTTTGGAAAGAGTCATGCCTGCAGGGTGCTGTGGGTAAAAGGCAGAGAGGAGTGAGGGGAGGAGAGGAGGTGAGCACATGAAGACAGGGAGTAAAGTCAACTCTTTGGGGGGGCTTTGCCCTGAAGGAAAAGAGAAGCTGGACTTCATCTGGAGCGCGTGAGGGCCGACGGAGGGATTTCCCGCGGGTCCTATTAAGTCGTATTTATAAACCAGTGGGATGATGCAATGAAGGTGGAGAAATGATGCGGGAGAGGAAGGAGCTGTCAGGGCGAGATGGAATCCCACAGAGAGTGGGTCTGGTCGGAGGGACAGGATGAGAGTGGAAAACACCAAATATAAACTGTGTCAAGTGGGAGAGTTTTGTTGGTGCCTCGTCCTGCAAATGAAACAGACAATAGCCGCGATGCTCCGAGTCCTAGGGGGAATGTTCAAGGTCCCTGTGTCACCATAGGTCATCAGATTCTTCCCCTCAAGTCAATGTTTCCTTTATGTTTTTGTTTTCCTTAGGAGAAAACCTCACACACATCTCATTTCTCTAGGAAGCTTCTGGAAACCTCAGCCTGAGAGGAGGTGAGTGAGGGAACAACCAATAGTGCCTGTGACAGAAACGGAGAAGAGGGGCTCTCCGCCGGCCTCCAGGGCACTCACAGGAGCCTGGATTCCTGGTGACAGGGGTTGGGGACTGTCCAGGCACTCAGTGTGGTCACTGGCTGCTGTCAGACCCGGAGCCCGGCTGGGAGAGCTTTCCTTGGCTCTGTGCCCCCCTACATTGCAAGAGGGAGAGGTGGGCTCGGTGCACGGAGCCAGGCAGAGAGCCTGCCCAGGTTAAAATGAGCATCTGTGCTCGCCTGGCCTCATTCCTGGGAGGCCAAAGAGCTTGACCTGAAGGGAAGCCTGTGCAGAGTCACCGTGTCAACGCCTGCTCCCGACAAACCCTCTCTCTCACGCACCCTCCCTTTTTATCACTTGGTGATCCAAGGCTGCTGAGGTAGGGTTTGGGTCGATGTTGTCTTCTTCCACTGCTCAGAGCCATTATTTGTGATTTAGTTACGGAGTGTCTTTCACAGAGCATTTCAAACAAAAGCACAGGCTGCACTCATGCCCTAAGAAAGGGAGAGAGGAGGGAGCTGGAAGAAACAGAGGAAGGGAGGAAGAGGAAATGAAAGCAATGAATGAGAGACGGTGAGAGAACGGGATGGTGAGACAGGGAGGAGGGGAGGGGAGAACATAGATTTAGAGACAAGCTAAGCCCTCTCCTTCGCCCAGATCCTCTCTCTGCTTCTCACTCTGACCTTGGCGTCCTCACCTCTGTGAAAGAAGGTGGCTAGGAAGCAGGGAAGAAAGAGAACCAAGGAAAAAGGGACACTGGACTAAGCCTGGGGAAATGTGCCATTATCTAGGGAGAGAGGTTTGAAATCAGAGGAAAATATGAACCGTATAATGTATTTAGAAAGAGATGCGTTATTGCTTTCAGGTAGGCACACATTCCCAGCATAGGCTCAATTCTTCTTAGACAAAGGCTGTGGGAACCTCCTGCAATGAAAGAATGACAAGGCATGTCCCAGTCTGTCTGTGAAACAGTCAAGCCTGGCAGGGAGACACCAGTGACAGCCCCAGCTGCTCTTTCTGCTTCTAGTTTTTTCTTCTCCAGGATAAATAACATATATGCTACCTTAGGCACATACTATGTGCAGTTGCATTATTTCTAGTATTACTTTATCGATATTTAACTTGAATATGAAAATAATATAGCATTGCATATTAAGGTAATATTAGTATTAATACTATGATGATACTGTGATAGTATTTACATTTTATTGAGCACTTACTACAGGTCATATGCCAGCTGAGGCACTGCACATACATTAATCTTTTCAATAGCCCAGTGACACTATTCTACCTATTGACCAGATGAGATAACCGATGGTGGTCAGAGAGGTCATGTAATTTGCTCGTAGTCACGCTGTTATTGATAAGGCAAAGAGTCTAACCTAATTCTGCTTTAACCACCATGAGAATTCACTTCTTTTTGTATATATTTCCTTGTTTAATAACAATGGTAGTGCTGTGAGTTAGGTCTCCTTATCCCCATTTCAGAGGTGAGTAAACTGAGGCACAGAGGGGTGTGACAACTTGCTCTAGTTTGTAAGGGTTTCTCGTGAGACATCTTGCTCCCGTTCACAACCTATCATATGTTTAGCATCCACTAATTTATCTAGTCACAGATGCTTCTAAAGTGCTTATAACCTGCTGCAAGTGGGAACAGGATGCACTTTGCAATCTCATTTACACTGTTAATTTGATAAGCTTCCTCCAGCCTCTATCCAACATGTCACAGATTCCAGTCTTAATGAAACTTAATGAGATTTGGCTATAAATACGTGAAGGTAACTGCTTGTATAACAATGTAATAGGCCCTGAATCCTCCACCATATTTATTAAAGTTTCTGGAGAGGAAACCTCTTCAATCTCTTTAGAGAAGCAAAAAAGAAAAAGAAAGAAAGAAAGAAAGAAAACCTCAGGCTACCTCACCTTTACAGCTCCTGGAAGCTGAGGAGTAAATGACCCAACTTTGTTTAATTTAAAATCCTCTCTCCCAATAGAACTCGAGCATTTCCCTGTGTTCACAAATGTTAATTGATTGCCTATTGTGTACAGAGTCCTGATACGTTCCACTGTGAGAGCTACAGAATAAATAAAAGGAATAAATACACCTAGATATGCATGTATCTATTATCAAAATAAGTATAAATGAGATATATTTCTTTATTATAAAGCAAAAAATCCTTATAGAAATTGTCTCAAAAATCCAAGTTACATTGCTTGTAAATGTCTTAAATGGCAAAGGTTACAAATTTTAAAAATCAGCAAATAAACATCAGGAAAAAAATTTTAAAAGAAAAAAGAGCAGCATCGGCCATATTACAATCAGACAAAGCCAAAGTAGTATAAACATAGTGAAAGGAATTTGGGCTTTGACCTTAGACCTGAGTTTATATCCTAACCTTGACTTATCATTAACTACCTAATTGAAAAATTTGGGATTAAATAATATGTATATTACAGGGAGATTGTGATAATTAAAATAAATGATATAGCAGATGTTCATAACTCATTAAATACTCTGGCTCACGGTAGGTAGCTCAATACAAAGTAATAATTTTTAAATTTTTATTATCACTGTGTTACAACAGACATCTGCTCTATAGAGGAAATGTAAAATTGACAGTTTAAAGATATAAGTGCTTACATGCTTATAAATCCCTAACTTCTTGTAGAGCAGCAACCAAATGACTGGTTCTTATTGGTTATAAACCTCCCTAATTGCACACCAATGGACCAGACCTCACATGATATTGGGCTATTACAATTGATTATCTAGACCAGGGTCTGAAAAATCAAATTCATACAGCAATCGTGAAAATTAGTAAAACAGGCTGGGTATCCTGAGACGTACGCTTTTGACACAGACACACTGTATTTGTATATCAAACAGGATATTTTTCAATTCTACAACTCCAGATTTTCTTGAAACATACGGTTCTTTCAGTCTCTATTTGGTTTTCCTGCATTTGATACAGGTGGGTATAATTAATAGTTCACTTTTTATTAATTATCCCCAAAGGAAAATAACCCAAAAGGCAATTATAAATGTCAAGGAGTATTTGGACTCAAAATCAGAGAGGCAAAAGAGAGTGGGGGCAGGGGAGTGGCACAGATCAGGGAGCACAGACATTGTCAGCTCCAACAGAATGCTGCCAGGTGGACCTGGTGTTGTGAGATTTCCCAGTCTTTCCAAAGACACAGGAAATCTGGATTCTTATGAAGAGTATTCCAATATTTAAATGTTGGCAACTTAAAAAAAAAACATGATATAAGCTAACATTCTGTGGGCCAAACAAAACACATTTGTGGACATCTGACCAGCAGGGGCCCCTAAGGGAAATCACCTGGCCACAGGAATCATCTTATAAAAATCACACAGTGATTTTTTATTCCAGTGATTAATTTATTCCACACACGTCCTCTGCCTACTGTGTCCGAAGCATTTGTGTCGTACATTGGAGGAAACCCAAGAAGAATGTGGTGTTTATAATGAAGGGTTTCAAAATTAGACATCCTTGGTTGAAGTCCCAGCTTGCCGCCTTCTAGCTGTGTACAATTCATCCATAAAATGGGAATTATTCCTAACTCTCAGGATTGTCGTGAGAATTAAATGAGATGATGCATTGATTGTTCATAGCAAACGTGTGTTTGTTGATTGTTCATCGGCTGGTGCAGATACAGGCTAGCTCTTATGATTATAAGCTGCCCACTGATACGGTCCTGGCATTTTGTTCTCCGTGGTCCCAGGCCAGCTTCCTGTAAGTTCTGCTCTTTTCTTGACAATGTACTCTTGTACAGCTACCACCCACGTCAACACAACTGATGTGGATATAGATGCGTCTTCTCCTGACATTTCAGCCATCACGTTGAATTATGTGGCTTCCACCTTATTGAGCCACTGTGCCTTGTAATACACTGTTACATCTGATACCATGAATCACCATTCCTGTTAGATCCAATTTATGTCCAGCTGCAGAGCAGTATTTTCTTGTGCCATGTCTTATTATACACGTCCTGATTGACTGAGGCAGTGGCTGCAAAATCCCCTAAATTCAGAGCCCTGGACAGCACCGCCGTATCACAGAGGCTCGTGGTGCTATGTGAGACGTCCTTCCGAGCCCTGAGCATGTTCTCATCCTCTCTGGAAAGCTCCATCCCATTCCTACCAGAAAGTTGACTTCCTAATGTCCCCTGATTCAGGCTATTTGCCTCTTCTGCTTTCAGACTTCTCCAAATGCTCATCAAATCTGCTTATTGGCCTGTGATAAAGAATGGACCCTGGCTGCACTCTGGATTGTATTAAAATATACCATTATATCCTACCAAGTTCTTTCTTTTGCTCTTGTGAAATTTTTCCTCTAGTTGTATTCAACGTTGAGGACTTCTAAAACATTGCTTTATTTTATGACATCTTTCATAATTGCATTAACTATCATTTATATACAGCATGATTGCTATGGACTGAATGTGTCCACCCCAAATTCATATGTTTAAACCTAATTTCCAAGGTGATGGCATTAGGAGGTAGGGCCTTTGGGAGGTGATCAGGTCATGAGGGTGGAGCCCTCAGGAATGAGATTAGTGTTTTTATCAGGAGCTTAAGAGACTAGAGTCCGCCCCTTCCACAGGTGTGGACACAGTGAGAAGGTATCATGGGTGAACCAGGAAGCAGGCCTCCACCAGACATAGAAGCTGCTGACTCCTTGACGTGGACTTCCCAGCCTCCAGAACTGTAAGAAATAAATTTCTGTTGTCCCTAAGCCGCCTGGTCTATGGTATTTTGTTATAGCAGCCTGAACGGACTAAAGAAAAGACTAAAATCTTTAGGGTCAGGTGATTGTGCATTTGAGTGCCACTTACCTGCCAGCTGTGTGCCTTCTGGCTAGTTCTGTTCCCCTGTGAGCTGAGATTCCTTGTTAATGATACACGGCTCATAGAGCGGTATGGAATGAGTAGATAATGAGAGGCTCTCACCATTTCTGGCACATAGTCAACACTCAGCAAATGTTTGCTCCTTCATCCTATCAGGAAAAAAAAATGCTCATTAATAACATGCCACAGGGTTGAACTCCTTGGGGTAAGGACCGTGACTTAATCGTTTCTGAACCTGTAGGGGTGTCACAGTGCCTAAAGGACAAAGGACAGAGATGAACATCCATAGAGGAGGCACTGCTAGAAGACGTGAACCCGTAATACATGTTCCTCATTTCCTGAAGTGAGCAGAGCTGTCAAACCCTCTCACCAGCATCTAAGAACTTTCCCTCTGGATCGAACCCTTGGAACAGACTAGAGAGAGCCTAATCATATGGAGATCACCAAAATGGCCTGGAGGCCTTGTTAAAATGCAGATCAATGGGCCCCACCTCCACCCTCCTGATTCCAAAGGGTTTGGGTGGGGCCTATAATTTGCATTTCTAACACTTTCTTAGGTGATGCTGTGCTGTTGGTCTGGAGAACACACCTTGAGAACTGTTGACTTCAGGTGTTACCACTCTGCTCTATCTCAACTGGGGAAGTCAATTTTGTGCCTTCCAGGGGACATTTGGCAATGTCTGGAGACACTTTGGTCATCACAGCTGGGTTGGGGAGGATGCTACTGGCATCAAGTGGGGGAGGGGCGTCGGGAACAAGGATGCTGTTAAGCATCCTACATTGCACAGGACAGCCCCCCGCACAAAATGTCAATAGTGTCCAGGTTGAGAAACCCTGCTGCTTCTCCCCTAACCCCAGCAAGTGTTCAGCCCCTCTAGAGTTAGTGCTTCCTACATAATCCTGGCGTGGCGTTTGTGGAGTTGAAGTCTTCATCATTCCATGTCACCAGGGCCACTGCAGATGGGTGTCTAGGTTGCGTTCTGCACAATCACAGGGTCCAACCCTGCTTGCTACTCCAAACTTAAAGGATTTCATCATCTTTTTGGGGGGTTTATCCAAAAGACTCTGGGAAGTTTGGATGTTCCAGCAGACTCTTTTCTTTAATTTCTTACCTCTAGTTGGTAACTCCTCTAGTGGGAGTAGTTTAGCGGCTGAACAGATTCTACATTCTCACTGTGTGACCCAGGTGTCTACAAAGAGGTTTGAGCTGGCCTGGAAGGGTTTGTTTCACTTTGGAAAAATACGAGTTTGACCACCTGGCTACACGTGCTCACAGTTCTTAGTTCAGTTCAACGTATTTATTCTGTACTACAGTCATGGCACCTTGCCCAGTGTTGAAACATAACCCAAAGGTTGTCATTTCCTATTTATAGCTGGAACATAGTAGGTGGGTGTACTAACTCGCTGGGGCTTCCCTGACAAAGTACCACAGACTGAGTGACTTAAACAACAGACATTTACTTCCTCACAGTTCTGGAGGCCAGAAGTCTGAGATGAAGGTGTTGGCAGGGTTAGTTTTTTCTTCTTCTTCTTTTTGAGGTCTCTCCTTGGCTTGTAGATGGCCATCTTTTCCCTATGTCTTCACATGGTTTTTCCTCTGTGCATGTCTGTGTCCTAATCCCCTCTTCTTGTGAGGACACCATATCGAATTAGGTCATACCCCCAAACCTCGTTTAACTTAATCCTCCCTTTAAAGATCCTGTCTTCGAATGCAGTTCCATCTGAAGTACTGGGGTTAGGACTTCCGCATATGAATTTGGGGAGGAGGGATGCAATTCAGCCCTTAACAGTGAATGACCACAGTTCTCCCTGAGCTACAATTTCCTCATCTCTCAAATAGGGGCGATAATACCTACCTCAGCACAGGGAAAGCCCTTATCACAGAATAGGGTTTTGATGAATAAAATGTCTTTCTAGCAGCAACTCAATGGCTTGCCATGAATCCTGCTTCTGCTCTAGGGAGCTGGAGAGGGAGAGAAGGAGAGATGAATCCCTCATGCATTATCCCCATCTGGAATCTTGCTCCTCAAAGTGTGACCCTCAACTCATTAGCACCAGCTGGGAGCAGTGCAGAGCCCTGGCCCCCTGCCAGACCTATACGGATCAAAGCTCGGGTTCTTAGGTGATTTGTATGCATATTAAAGTTGAGAAGCACCAGTCTAGACAAAACACACAGGGACTCAATTGTCCCCTCTGCCACCTGCCTCTCCAGACAGCATCTCTAGAACCAGAAACCTGCTGCCCCAACACCCCTTCCCTTGCTTCCCAAAGTCTTTATACTCCTTCCTGGTGTCATTTTCACCAGCAGACAAGAGGAGGAAACATTTTCTCAGACAGACAAGGTTCAGTCTTGACATTTGACCTCTGTAGTTTGTAGCCTGTCAGTCAGGAGAGGAGTGAAGGTCACCTACCTGATCTTCATGTGGCACAGCCTTCCCCGCCTGCTCGTAAGAAGGTCACCAGGTCCAGCTCTGAATTTACGCAGCGGAGAACAAAACCTTTGTGATGGGTCATTAACAAGCACCGAGCAGACAGTGTGGGTGGGAAATCGTGGCCCAGAATGTTAAACGGCTCTTCGACCTACAGGAGAAATGCTCAATTAATTCTGTCTTTTAACACCTTCCTGAAAGGTTCTGCACATAAGAGCCTTATCAGTGCTTGGAGCTCACCTGTGTGCTACCGGCTCTGTTCTCAGCATCCCCCAAATGTGAGGACACTAGGTCCAAATGAACCAAGCATACCCTACTATGGGCCACATGATTTCAGCTGTGTTCATGCATTTGGAAAAGGGGAGTTTCAGGCTCTGATGAAAAGAGACCGCATCATTTTCCACCATGGCTCCCATCCCATTATTGACCTGGCTGCTCAGCTCTCTCAAACACAGTTAATAACGGCAAAGCCCATTAGCATCTCAGCCTGCTGCCTTCTGCTTCCCACACGGCCGGCCGCCTGCAATCCAGACCTAGCCTCGGCTACAGCAGCCGCAGATGGAGCAATTTAGGAGACAGGAGAACCATTTCACGTTCCCGTCCACGGGAATCTTATCAGTCTGGATGAATGGCTGAACAACTTTCTAGGCTCTTCGGTCTACTGCTCAGACACCTGGGAGTCTCATCCCCGTGTCCTATGCAATGCCTCATTTCTGCCCATTTATAACACATTCACTGTTAAATATCCACCACGAAATGTCAGGCAGGCCCGTGCCTGAGAGCCATTTTTGAGTGTTTCATTCTGTGTATCTTTTTGGGCACAAAAACAGCCCCCTGATTCTGAGGAAGCAGCCCTGTGGTTTGCATGTGGTTCTTGTGAGATGCTGGCTTTGGTGAGTGAGGCTCTAAGTATCCGCAAGTGAACTAGTTGTGTATCACAAATGTTGATACCATGTATCTTTATTATTCAATGTATCTTTATCATACAATGTATTGTTTAAAAATTTCCCTTGACACTTTCTCTTTGAGCCATGGATTATTTAGAAGTGGGTTGTTTAGTTTCCAATTGTTCGGAGATTTTCCTGTTATCTTTCTGTTGTTGATTTCTAATTTGATTCCATTATGGCTGGAGGACACACTGCATGATTTTAATTCTTTTCCATTTCTTGTAGGTGGTTTTATGGCCCAGTACGATGGACACTTCAAAAGAATGTGTATTCTGCTGTGTTGGGGCAGAGTGTTCTATAAATGTTGTTTGGATTCTGTTGGTAGATGCTGTTGTGTTTTTCTGTATCCTTGCCAGTCTAGTTGCCCTATCAATTGTGGAGAGAGGAGCATTGACGTTTCCAAGTGTAATTGTGGATCTGTCTACTTCTTTAATTTCTACCAGTTTCTGCTTCTTCATATATTTTGCAGGTTTATTTGTTGCTACATACACATTTAGGATTATTGCATCTTCTTGTTGAGTGATACTTATATTTTTATATAATGCCTACCTCTGTTCCTGGTATTATTTCCTTTGACGTCTACTTTATTGGTTATTGATATTACCATTCCTCCTTTTTACTTTTACTCCTGTTTCCAAAATACATATTTTCAATCCATCTATATCAATATATTTGAAATATATTTGAAATCCATCTATATCAATATATTTTACTTTTACTCCTGTTTCCAAAATACATATTTTCAATCCATCTATATCAATATATTTATCAATCCATCTATATCAATATATTTTCAATCATCTATATCAATATATTTCAATCCATCTATATCAATATATTTGAAATCTATATCAATATATTTCAAATATATTGATATAGATGGATTGAAACATATATTTAAGTTATACATATAACTTAAACATATATTTAAGTTATGTTTTTTAATCTACTCTGAAAATGTCTTTTAATTGGTGTATTTAACCCATTTACATTTAATGTAATTATTGATATATATTAGGCCTTAAGTCTGTGTTTTTTTAACTTGTTGTCTCTGCTTTTCATTTCTCTGGGTGTTTTGCTTTTGGTTTTTTTTTTTTTTGCAGTTTTGTGGGCTACTTGAACACCTATAATTTCATTTAATTTATCTGTTGACAGTTGGAGTGTACAAGTGCTCCTCAGCTTATTATCAGGTCACATCCTGATAAGTTCATTGTAAACTGAAAATACTGTAAGCCCAAAATGCATTTATTAATACACTTAACCTACCTATGAACATCATAGGTTAACCTTAAATGTGCTCAGAACACTTACATTAGCCTACAGTTGGGCCAAATCAGCTAACACAAAGCCTATTTTATAATAAAGTGTTGAATATCTCATGCGACTTCCCGAATACAGTCCTCAAAGTCAAACACAGAATGGTTGTGTTTACTGAACGAGTAAACACACAGTAAAGTCGAAAAATTATCAAGCCAAACCCCCATAGTAGGGGATAGTCTGTATCTTTTTGTGTAGTTTTTTAAGTTTTTGGTTTTTAATCCATTATACATACAAAATTTGTCACAAGCTATATTTTACCAGTTTCAATGAAGCATAACTGGTCCCTTTATGACCCTTTACTCTCCCCATTTATAATATAATTGTCCTTTTTGGGGAGCATTCGTGATCTATGCCTGTTGTTCTTTCTGGGCTGCCAGCTTCTTCAGGGACACACCTGGGAGTATGAGACAAAAGGAACACACAAGGGACTCACCGTTGTGTCATTCTTCAGGCACCAGTGTCTCTAGCTGGCCTGCCTTCTTCTCTCACCTTTCAGAATCTTTGTTTTATACAAAATTCCACAGTTTTGGGTTGTATTTAATGAGAGGAATAGGGAAGTAATGTCTACTCTATCTTTCCAGAAGCGGAAGCTCACCTGCATTCTTTGATCATGCCATATGTCATCAATTCTAAGATTATTTTTTAATATAATATATTTTTATAACAGCCTCATCGAGAACTTTATTTACATACCATGAAAATTATCTTTTAAAATATACACTTAGTGGTTTTTAGTATGTTCAGCACAACCATCATTAGAACCTAATTCTAGAACATCTTCATCCCCTCAAAAAGAAACCCTATCTCAGTGAGCAGTCATGCCCTATTTTCCCTACACCCACCACTTGCAACCACTAATCTGTTTTCTGTACCTACAGATTTTCCTCTTTTGGACATTTCGTATAAATGGAACCACATAATATATGATCTTTTGTGACTGGCTTCTTTCGCTTATCGTCATATTTCGATTTCATCAACGTTCGAGCGTGTGTGAATACATTATTGCCTTTTATGGCTGAGTAATAGTCCATTGTGTGGAAAGGCCACATTTTGTTTATCGATTCATCAGTTGATGTATGTTCAGGTTATTTCCTCTTCTGGCTTGTATTATAAACATAATATTATGAACATTCATGTGCAAGTTCTTGTGCATATTCTCGTTTTTCTTGGGTAAATACTTAGCAGAGGAATTGCGGGGTCACGTGGCATCTCTATGTTTCACCTTTCGAGGAATCACCACACTGCTTCCCAAAGCAGCCGCACCATTTGACAATACAATACAATACCCTCTGCCTGAGGGTTTTTATCATATATTTTGTTAACATCTGCAAAATTGAGATGTGCCTTTGATGGCACTTTGCAATTGCAAATGGCTGTTTCTTTTTCTTTCTTTGTGACATATAAAAATGATGCAGTTTGCAATCCATAGCATCTTAGATTTAATTATATGTGTGTATTGTTTACCACCCCATGAATACTCAGTCTTGGCAACAATATAAAAGCACAGATGACAGAAATTGAGAAGTAGACGTAGAAGGGGCTTGAAGGGTGGAGTTTACATCTTATCTCTTGTTGATGGAACAGGAAAAGAAACATGTAAGGAATATTTACAATAGAGGAATTTAAAACTGAGGTGTATTTGACAGGAGGAAAGAGACAAAGTAGTTTAAGTGAAGTAAGCACTCATTTATCAGAGCAAGCAATCGATAATGTACGGAATGCACTGATACATGAACGGCAAAATAATCACATTGTTTAGATATATGGAATTAACTATCAAAAGAAACAGTGAAATAAGATAATTGTTGTCCTTTTTGTCATGATGTGTTCTGGGGAGTGGGAGAGACACAGAGTTGGTGACATGCAGGGGACTCCCTGTTTAGTGTCCCTATTGCTTTGATGTTTAACCCTGTGTTTGGCTTTGATAAAAATTTTAAAAATACATATTAAAATAAGTTTTAAAATATGTGGTTTATTAACCTGAACTGTCTTGTGATGAACACTTTGAGAGAGAGAAAAAACGTAAGACAGGGACCTTTAATAAGATCTTTAAAAAAAAAAAGGGGGGGGGAGAGCTAATGCCAGACAATGGGTTGATCAAACTTTTCTGCTTCTTAGATGTTATTTATTCAACATGAGATCCATTAGATACAGTATGTATGTTATATCTCCAAAATTCAAAGAGAGCATAAGCTCAAGGGAAACGAGGAGAGAAAAGCACATTTTTAGTTTTATGACATATTAGTGGCTCACAGTTTCGAGGCAAAGGGAGGCTAGCACTGGGTTCTGAGCCAGTTTCCAACACTAGGCAGGTGTACGACTGAACTAAACTGTTTGATCGTTCTGTGACTCCATTTTCTCAGCCCCCAAATGGGAATAATATTCTATTTGGCCACATGACTGCTATGAAAATTAGATAAAATCAAGAATGTGAAGACTCTTTGAAAAGTATAGAGTGCAGGTAAACTTTTTTATTATGGCTTTTTTGCATTTTAGCAAAATAGGTGTTTGCGATTACAAACAGGTGTTTGCGACTCTCTATACTACTCCAGCAATAATAAATATTTGATGACATTTAAGTCAGTAAATTTTCAGTTTTATGTTCTCTCCTTCTTTCAAAATATTAAATATTGAGATTGAAAACATTCATAACTCTTCCTTGTAGGAATCATGATGTCAGATGTGTGTCTGTTACATATCAGTTGTAAAATGTGCATCTAAGGGCTTGCTCAATGTTTCGTGAACCAGAAAACATGCCTTGGGCATATGTGAGATATTTTTATGTGGTAAATGACCTGAGGGCTTCTGTAATGTATGTATTTTAGGATATTCCATCTGGTTTTCTCATCCCAACCCAAATGGACATGGAACATCACAAGCAATTTACAATCATCCACGATGACACTGAAAACACTTTCTACACCATGATCAGTTATTTGGCTTTCAGAAACATATTTCATATACCAGAACAGAGGAAGCCCTCTCTCCATCCTTTCTCTAAGGAGTAAGAATAGAAGTTTGTTGACGTGTGGAGTGTGCACAGTAAGCTGTGGCACTCAGCTAGGTACTGGGCACATACTCTATCACCTATCTCTGTGGTCCCCAACCCCAGGGTGGAGGTACCACTCAGTGGCCCGTTAGGAAGCAGGCTGCACAGCAGGAGGTGAGCAGCAGGTGAGTGAGCAAAACTTCATCTGTATTTACAGCCACTTCCCATCACTCATCATTACCAGCCACCCAACCCTGGTATGTGGAAAAATTGTCTCCCATGAAACTGGTCCCTGGTGCCAAAAAGGTTGCAGACTGCTGATCTAGCCGATACACAAATTTATAGGCGGTATTCTCATTATCCCCATCTTACAGATGAGGAAGCAGGTATAGAGAGATTGGCCAAATTGCTCAGAGCCATTGGGCTAGAAAGGGAAAAGACAGAACTCAGATCCTGCATTGGAAGTCTGAGCTCTTAATCACACAGTTACACACCTCTGTTGTGCACACCAGGAGCTAATGGAAGGTATTAAGGGAAGAGGCCTAATGTCATCGGAACTTCTGTTATCTGTCAGGCATTGACTTAGGCATCTATTTAATCTTTGCAACAATCCTAAGGGATTGATTTTGTTGTCACTATTGTTCTTTTCTTTTCACTAATGGGAGAACAAAAAAGCACAGAGATCAGGAAGAGAGGAAAGGTGTGAAGTAGAGGCAGAGTCAGAATTGGTGGCCACGCAGCCCACAGGCGTGCAGAGAAAAGAGGAGGAACCATCTCTTGGTGGGAAGAAGCTGAGAGGCAGGTAAGAGGTGTGTAGGATTGGTGGGTGATCCACTTTATCATGATGGCTCTGGCTTGAACGCATCATGAGCAAACTTTATAGTGAAGCCTGGAGATGTCCCTGGGCTGCTAAGCTAGAAGAAAGTGAACCTGGTGCCAGTCACCCCTTCACCACCATCTAGGAAGCTGGTAGTGAAGCCAGCACAGAGGATACCAGAGCTGAGAGATGGAGAGTGAAATATTTTTATTGATATCATTTCAGCACCTGGATCCAGCTAGACCTGAAGTCATCACTGGACTTTGTTATGTTGGCCAGTATTCTCTGTTGTGCTGAAACCTGTATGAGATGGGTTTCCATAAGTCTTAGTTGCAAGACTCCTGAAAACAAATACCCACAGCTTTTTATAGCATGGACATCCAACTTTTCTATCCATGAGACCACGATGATAAATGGGAAGCAGGGGCTAACATGAGTGATTTCTCCAAGGTCACACACCTAGTGAACACTGAGGCTGAGATTAAAGACCTGGAATTAAAAAATCCTGACCTCCCCAACCCCGGTTCGGACCAGACAAGTTG
Source organism: Lepilemur ruficaudatus (assembly GCA_963574885.1). NCBI lineage: Eukaryota > Metazoa > Chordata > Mammalia > Primates > Lepilemuridae > Lepilemur > Lepilemur ruficaudatus. The sequence continues at coordinate 21,926 of CAUYRT010011151.1, read as the reverse complement.
GCTTTTTATGTAATTGTTCACCACACTGAGTTTTATAAAATTCTATTTCAGATGCCTCAGATCATGTTTCATAACCACAGCGTCACAAGAAACTGAAAGATACTTTCTATTTGCAGTACCTGTTGGAATTCTTCTGGGGACAAAAAGGATGAGAAAAACAATGAAAAAAGAAGCAGCATTTATTGAATATTCCTTATTGTCTAGCACTGTGGAGGCATTTTGGCATAGATTATCTCATTTTTCCCTCAAAATAACTCTCAGAAGTGATTATCCTCATTTCCACTGTGTAGATAAAAAAAATCTGAGTCCAAACTCAGCCATCTGGGTTCATATCCCTTACTTTTAACAGTTACACTATTGGGCCTCTCTGTATACAATCAACTGGGAAAAAGGGTCTGTGTCTTCAGGGAGCTTACACTCCTTCTGTGTGATTTGTAGCAGAAAGAACACGGAGCCCAGTGCCTTCCCCTCTTAGCTGTGATCTTGGACAAGTCACTTGACTTCTCTGAACCCTGTTTCCTACCTGTAAATTGGCATAATATGATATGGCTTGCAGGAATATTGTGAGAATTGTTAATTAAATATATGGGTGAGGTATAGTAGGATTTCATTGCCAAATCCAATGGACAACTCGCCCTCTAAGCAGCAGCATCTCTGGTTAATCTCTCCCTGCTTCTCTGAACACTTCTCTTGGTTCCGAGGTACTGAACTCTCCGAATGCTTCCCTCCTACCCCTCCGGCCTGTCCTTCTCCTCCTCTGCCCTCTCTACTCAGTCTCTTTAAGTTGGAGTTACCCACAGCTCAGTCCTGGGCTTCCTCATCTTCTCTGAACATTAGTCCTGTCCGTATGTGTGGTTTCTAATATCATTTATACAGTGACGGAACCCAAATCTGTCTCCAGCACTCACCACTCCACTGACCACCAGAATCCTATCTCCGACCCACCTACCCAACATCCCAATCGGATGTCTAAAAGGCATCTCAAATTTAATGTGCTCCAGACACCTCCTCCTGACTTTTGTCTTCTCCAGCTCAGCATGGCACCTCCACCCACTCAGTTACTCTTGCAAAAGTCTCCTGAATTCATTCTTAACGTCTTTATTGTTTTTTCAAACCTGTACCCCCTACATCCAATTTCTAAGTAGGGCTTGTTTGTTCTCTCTCCCTAAACTAGTCTGGTCCTGTCACTCAACAATCCATTCTTGACCCAGCACACAGAATAATTTCTAAAAAGCATAAGTCAGATCATGCTACCCCATGCTTAAAATCTTTCCACAGGTGCACATTACACATAATATAAACCCAAATTCTGCAGCATCACCTGCAAAGCCATGTGTTCCTCTCTAGCCACACTGTAAGCATACTGACTTTCTGTTCCATGTGTAACTCACCAAGCTCATTCCCATCTTAGGGCTTCTACACTGATCATTTCTTCTGTCTGGAACCGTCGTCATGGCTGGTCTCTTCTTTTTCATTTTGATTTTTGCCCAAATTTTACCTCCCCATAGAGACCTTCTCTGATGACTAGAGAAAATTTGCTTTATTATCTTCATAGTCTTATAGCCTTCTAAAAGGATGTTCTTTATTTTTATATTTTCCTTATGTTATTGGCATTCTTCCACTAAAATGTAAGCTCCATGAAGACAGAGAATTTAGCTGTCTCGTTTACTACTATATGTATTAATATAGTACCTGAAATATTATCCAGTATATGTTAAGCACTGAATAAGTATTTATGAGGTTAATTAATTAGGTGGTTAACTAATACAATATACCATTAGCTTATATGGCATAGAAGCACTTATACTCACTAACAATACCAATGACAATTCATGTTATGTTTTCTGTGCCTAATCAGCAATCAATCAATATCCCTGCACCCCAGTGATATTAGAATGAACAACTTTGTTTATCAGAGGTCCTGAAATTACCCACCTTTCAATGAACTGAGGAATAATATTTTATTTGAGAGCTGCCTGAGGCAATTCATGTCTTGAGCTGATACTAAATGCAATAAAGACTCAGAGTTGATTCTTAACTGAATTAAATTAATCACATATTTAATGAGCACTTACCATGTATTAGGTGGTGTTCTAGGCTTTGCAGAGAGAAGTTACTAATAAGAGATATTTTGGGGGTGTATTTATAATTTTTTTAACGTATATGGCAGTCAAGATCCAGGCTAAGCTTAAGATGGAGTTCAGCCCTGTCTCCTCATGTCAGCAGAAGTGATGTTGCAGGGTCTGCAATGTCTTAATCAGGGTAGGAAGGAGGTCTCTGAGTAGAAACGGCTGATGTGCTCACAATTCAGCTGACATGCTGTGCTGCCTTGAGACCCCTCCAATATCTTGCCACTGAAAGGCAGGTGGACCAGGAGCATCTATGTCACTCAGTGACGTGAGGTTGCCCCCGGTCTGTGGAGTGAGAACACCCAGTTAGGCAAAGTCACTGGGTGATTCGTATTCATACTAAAGTTTGCAGAGTACTTCTTTACCGGTGTCACCTGAAAGGGCTCAAGGCATTGTCCCCTCTGGATGCGCACCCCAGTCTCACCTCTCTACAGAGCACTGGGAAAGAAGGGACTGTGGTGGTGTTCTGGAAGCTATGGGGGTGGGGGGCTCCCAGAGCTTGGGACACCTTGGTCACAGGGCATCAGTCCTGGGGATTCCCAAACATGTCCCAGGCAGGAGGTTGAGGTCCCGTGGTGTGAGATAAGATGAAAGGCAGTGGTGCAGTAATGTCTGGCTTATTTTGGTAGCTAAGGAGGTGCCCAGGGGAACTTGAGTGATCTACATGACGCGTCAAGAGAGCTTTGACAGAGCAGGTAAGAGGAAAAGCATAGGTGGTCAAATATGTGTTAAAGTACTTAGCTGGGGAGAGAGAAAAGAAAAATCAATTATGGAAATAAAGGGATTGGTTCTTAAGAAACATAGAGACGCTTGTTAGGACGCAAAGATAGAGGGAGAGGGAGCCAACGCGGTTTCTGTTGTCGTCGTATAGCTTAAGCCACTTGGTTACGTTTGAATAGTCAGCCCGTGACTGGTTAATGGTGTCAACGCAGTTGTAAAGGCTGATGCTCATATGGAGGAGGATAGTAGTGCACGGTCCCCCGCAGAGGCCACCCTGCCAGCCATGTGATTGTGACATCTTCTTTAACCTCTCTATACGCTGGTTTTCGCATCTTTATGCATTTTTACCAAAGGACAGTGACACTCGCCCCCATGGCAGCTGGGAAGGATTAACTGAGATAATGCATACACAATGTGTCTCGAGTGGTTGGCAAACAATGTTACATACTATTTTCACAAGATGTCAGGAGACATTTACTAGAGCACTCCTACTGCTTAGATTCTCACAGCCCCTAATTTATTTTCCTTGAAGAAGCCAAGTACCACTTTCCACTTATTTTATCACCTTAAACTTGGAATTTGAGACGGTCAGCTCCTTCTGTAGGGCTAACTTCCGTGCTTTGTTTATCCAGGGAATATTTATTTAGTGCGTCTTCCTGGTGCTGAGGACCTAGCAGTGAACTAAAGAGACAATAGCCCTGTCCTTTTGCAGATTACATTCTAGCGTGAGAGAAAATGCAAACGCCAACACAGTAAGGCCAGGTGGTGTTAAATGCTATGGAAGATATACAAGACAACATTAGCCAATAATTGTTGGGTTTCTACTAGGCATCCGGGGAGTGGAGCTATAATAACAAGAGGAATGAGGGATCTCTGCTTGGAAGACCAAGACTATCACAGAGCCAGGCGTGTTGATCAGTGCTACCGTGGCTTGCTGGTCAACCTGCAAGAGTGAACACACGTCAAAGCTGAGGACTTTAACAACCTTGTCAATACTATCCTCTAGCCCCCAGGTAAGCTTACTGCCTTCGTTCTAACCCCAAGATGTGCATTTGCAAGGAGAAGGAAAAGAAGGAGAGAAGGAAGGAAGGAGAGGAGGAGAAACAGGCAGGGAGAATGGATTCACAATGACAAAACTGGTCTTGCTCTTTCTAAAAGTTCAATGTGGAATTTTAATTTCATCTCTAAGCAGAAAACAGAGGTAGAGTTTGCCCAAAATAATTTGAGAATATTGCTTCTTCATTTAATTAGGAAATTCCTCCAAAGGTATTTTCACTAAAAAAGTTAAGTGTAATTGTATAATTAAAAAGATAAGCTTGCAGATCCCAACAGGGAGGAAGAAACCCAGGCTTGGGCGTGGAGGGGCCTCTCAACGCTCCTGGAAGACTCCCCAGTGACTGCCTCTACCGCCTCCCTCCAGGAAGCTCTGCCCTGATGATGACTTTCTTCTCTTAGCAACATGGAAGGACAAAGGGCTTTAGCAAAACAGCAGGTCCCAGCGTGGTCGGTCCTGTTGGGCATTTTAATCTGCTCTTGGAAAAGAGGCCCCAGTACTACCCTGCCCTGGCACAGACAGCTGAGGTGTCCTTTCTCCCCCAGCCTCTTTGTAGCCCCTGGCAATTATAAAATGCTGCTGTCCCGGGGGACGGTGAGCTGTGAAAAGTTTCAGAGTCAGATTACCTCCTCTGCCAATTATCAGTGGTGTGGCCTTGGGCAGTGTACTTAGCCTCTCTGATGGCGTTTCTTCCTTGGTACAAGGGTCTGTATATAGGGATTAAGATCCACTATGGGTGTCATTTATCTGGCCCCTAATAAGTGCTCAATGAATGGTCTGTGGGGCCTTTATTTCTGACTTACGTAATGAAAGCCCACTCAGAGCCCATGGGTCCTGAGGGCAGAGAGGAATCCACGGCTTGGCCAGGGCTGCAAAGACAAGCAGAGTGGGAAGAAGAGAGACACAGAGTTTGCAAATTCGGGTCACTCTCTGTCTCTCTGGTTACCTGTGAGCATTCACAAAAGCCATTTCTGCCTGTGTCCACCTGTTCACCTATAAGAAATCAAACGAGTAGAGTTCATCCTCCCTCCTTCTCTGAGCTGTCGTCTGAATCCCACTGGTGGCATGACGTTCAATTAAAATGACCTTCAGGACAGTCCTCTTCAGCTTGCAGGGGGATTTTTATGTGTATCATTTCATTTGATAGGCACAAATATTTTCCAGATGGTCCAGAACTGAGGTCCAGAGCCACAAAGGGACTTGTGCCAGACCTCAGGGAGATGCAGAGTCAGATTTGTACCCCATTCCATTGACCAAGGTGTTTAGTTAAAATCCCGAATGGGTTCTTCTGCACAGTGTCTAGCAGTGTGCCTGGCACACACCACGCACTTACTTGTGATGAAACATAACGAGTTAATGTCCACGAAAGGCTCTGTAAGACCAGCTGCAGAGACGGGGAGGAAGGCCACTGAGCAACATTGCGAAACACAACTCCGCGGTCCTGAGGCCAGGGCAGGGCACAAGGTGTGAGTGCGCCGATGCTCTTTTGGGCTTACCTGCTCTTTTCTCAGTACAGGTTCCACGTTTGGAGCAGCTGCATCATTTCATAGCTTCTTTCTCTGTCTTTTGCATTGATTAATCACAGCTTTCATGATCCATATTGCCTAACTGACTTCCACATGTGTTATTCCTGTGTGGTAACCTTATGAGGGTAGGTTTGTGGGTCTCTGGAGCATCTTAAGTGTGATGCTGCAAAGTTACAGCTAAATGAGGCATGATCTCCTTAGCACGCGACACACAGGGAGGGTGTAGCATGTTCTCTAGAGCAGCACTGCTCCACAGAATTTTCTGGGCTAATGGAAAGGTGTTATCCCTGCACTATTCAATATGGTAGCCACTAGCCACATGTTGCCATTGAACACTTCAAAAGTGGCTGGTGAAACTTGTAACTGAAACCTTAATTTTAGCAATTCAAATTAATTTAAATGTATGTGCAAACAGCCACAGTTCTAGAGCAATCCAAAAGCTTAGGATTCAGGAGGATGAAATTTCAACCCTGCTACCATCACTCACTACCTGCATGACCTTGGATGGGACAGTTAAGCTCTCTGAGCTTCTATGTTTTCTCCTATAAAGTAGGCTTAGTAATTTCCTTTCCTCATAGCCGTTGTGATGATTTAATGGTATGCTCTGTGTTTACTGTCGAGAACAGTACCAGGCACATAAAATGGAAACCTACTCAGTGAGACCTGTTAATACTACACGTCCAGTTGGATTTAGGAAGGGACCCAAACCACATCCTGTGGACAAAAAAACTTGAGCAGTAACTTTTCCTTCCTGTGAGCTTTCATGGGCAGAAGAAGGAAACCAGGACCAATTTACCTGGGGTTTATCCATCTAGCATTATCCACATTCCCTTGGATATTACGGAGAGAGGCTTGCAGAGAAATTTTCACCTACCTGGAACGCACGTTAGAGTGTGTTGGGGTCCAGGAAGCTGCTGCGGCCATGAATGCCCCTTAGGCATGTTCTGAGTGGCTGTCGGCTATGCTCTCACATCTTCGACCGGCTTTGTGCCGGCCATGCGGTTCCCAGAATGCGTCGCCCAGGTCTGGGTCTCCATGCCTTGCCTCTGCCTGGAATGTTGTCTTGCACCCAAACTGCACCCCCTTGTCTGCCGAACAAATGTCCTCTCCTCTTGGACCTTCTTAGAGAGTCAGTTCAAACATTGTTCCTCTCGGGGTCCTCAGTTACCTCTTCTCTGTGTCCCTTCAGCAAGACTTGTTGCAGCACCTTTGCGATGCCGCACGCCCCACCTCCTGTTAGAGGAGCTGATCTTTCAATCTCTGCACATTCTCACAGCCTAGTACAGAATGTGACACGTAACAGGACCTATAAATATTTGACAAGACAATCATGATGACAACAACAAAGACGGTGGCAGTGGTGATGATGATGGTGATGATGGTGGTGACGGTGATGATGATGAAGGTGATAGCAGCAGACACTGACGTAGTGATTAGCACTGTTATACATGCTTTGCATACATAACATTGCACTTATTTAATCCTCATAACAACTTTATAAAGTAGCTACTATTTTTGTCCCCTTTTTACAGATAAGCAGAATGAGGGCTGAGTTTAAATAATGCTTCCAAAGTTAGGTGGCCTTGGAAGTAGATTCCTACCTTCTCACCAGAGTGGCCACATTGCCAAGAGCCCACATGAGCAGAATGCTGAGGATCTGCTCTCCCAGGAGATCTGGCCCCCAGCACCTTCTCACGCTCGGCCCCACCATGAGAACGAATGTTGCTCTGCCTCCTGTTGATTCAGGAGCTAAGGGACCAAGACCCTGCTTTTCAGCATAACTTGCCAAGCCTCAGAAATAGCCCTGAGTGTCTCCTAGACGGGAGAATGTCCCCAGGTCTCTTCCCAATTCCCAGACACTTATCACTCGGACAGCTGCAGCAGAATGATTTACAACCACTTGGCGTTTTCCAGCAGGAAGCAGAAAAATGCCACATACTGTGGAATACCAATTGCAGAGGCTCTCACGGAAAGCAGTACCTGGCGACTGTCTGCAGAGCTGCCTGCCTTCATCCTCAGCATCCCCCTCCTCACTTTTTAATGAAGGGCTCATCTGGTCCCATGGCAGTCCTGCCTTAACTTGACTCTAAGCAGCAGGGAGGGAAAGGCATAGAAATCAGGGCTGAGTGAGATGACATTTATACATTGGTGGGTTATATGAGTAGTGACATCTCCCCCTCTCTCCATTGAGCTTCAGGGTTTTGGGTTTTTTTTCCTTTACAGTCTTCTTAAATCTAACAAAGGAGCTCATTTAACAAATGTTTATTGGTCTCTTTCATGTGCTAAGACATGTGCAAGATGCAGGGAATGCTGGGTTGGAAAAATACTCAACCACTGCCCCAGGAAACCCCTTGGTCTAGTGGGGTGGTGGGTGGGAGTAAATATTTGCTATGCAATGTGATAGATGCTAAGACAGACTGAGCCTAGGGCATCGTGGAAGCACAAAGCAGGAGGATCTCACTCTGCTTGAGGAAATCAGGGAAGACTTTATAAAGGGGGTGGGGGACAGGCGTTTGGGCTGTGCCTCCAAGAATCACACGACTGAGGTGGCTGGGAGGGAAGCCCAGGTAGCCAGAATGGCTTGCACAAAGGCATGGGGACAGGAAAGGATGTTGTGATGGTTAGTTTTATGTATCTACGCTGTCCAGGCTGTAGTTCGCAGTTATTTAATCAAATGCTAATCTAGGTGTTGCTGTGAAGGTTCTTATATCTACAATCGGTCGATTTTAAGTAAAGCAGATTACCCTCTCTAGTATGGGTGGGCCTCGCTCAATCAGGTGAAGGACTTGTGGGCAAAAGTGAGATTTCCTGGAGAAGAAGAAATTCTGTCTCAAGTCTGCAGCATAAAATCCTGCCTGATATTTAGGCTAATGGCTTGCCCAGTGGATGTCAAACTTGCTAACCTCCACAATCGTGTGACCCAATTCCTCGAAATAAATCTCTTTTGTGTAGGTGTTAATGTATGTTTGTGTACATGTAACTGTATGTGCACCATCTCAGTTCCATTGCTCCGGAGAACGCTGCCTGTGTGCAGGCATGAGGCAATGTTTCTGCATGGCTGGAGCATGGGGAATGCGGTTGGGAGTGGAGGAAGGAAGATGAGGGTGTGAAGGAGCAGGGAGACACTTCTCTTTCTCAGGAGGATCATGGAGCCAGGAAGAGAGTGGGGAGTGTTTGACCAAGTGTATGTTTCAGGAAGACCACCCTGTGGCTAAGTGGAGGATGGTCCTGTTGTCCCTTCTGCGTGTCCCCTGCGTTTCCTGCCCTGTCCCCCTTATCATGGGGTCATCACAATGATGCTAGGAATAAGCAGGGGTTCCGGACTCTAACAGACATAATTACGAGCATGAGTCCCCAAATCAGACAGACCTGGGTTTGAATATCAGCTCTGCTCCTTACCTGATGTGCAACCTAGATGAGCCTCTTATGTTCCCTGAGGCTCAGTCCCTTCACCTGTGAGATGCGGGGGCAACGGTCCTCACCTGCAGGGGCGTGGTGAAGATGAATGAAATGGCACCTGCAGAGTTGCACTGGGGGTCCCTTTTATGCTTCTCCATCCTCTCAGTGCTCCAAAAGCTGAAACCTCCCAAGACGTCATCCCCTTGCATTCCCCTCCCCCCTGGTTTCCAGTGGGCTTGGTCCCACAGGAGGAACAGCAGAGAGTGGGAAGCGGGTATTGCTCCCCTGCTTGCTCCCGGCCCCACCGTGAGTTTTGGGGTGTGAGTCCTCTCCTGGAGGCCATGCTGCTGTCAGGCAGCCCTCTCTGAAGTCCCCAGCCGCTCTGGAGTCCCCTGGAGTCCTTCGGGCTGAGTGCTTTCTGGTTTCCCACTCTTGCTAGCTTTTGGGTGCTTCATCTTGTCCCTTAACCTGACCCACACCTTTGTAAATCGAACTTTATTAAACTCTCTCTTCAATTACCTTTTTGAAGTGTGCCTATTACGTACTGAGAATTCAGTACACATTTTCTCTGGTTACCTGTTGTTATCTTTAATAAAACCGGGATCCAGAGAGGCCATATTGACTTGCTTAGGGTCACACAGATAGCTTCCATTTAGCCAGAACCCTGTGTATGGTAGCTGGTTTACACACACAGTATACTTTAGCAGTCATTTTTATTATCATTTCCATCGACAGGTGAGAAAACTGATACCCAGGAAAGTTAGGACCATGTCTGAGTTTGCACAGCTGGTATATGGCAGACCCTGGATGCAAACCCAAAACTCTGGGATTTGCACTGTCCTGCAGTAATGACACCTTTTTTTCCCCACCCAGCCTTAAAATCCCACAGTGGGTGTTCTGTCCTGTGCTGTCTGTGCTCTGACTTAATCCATCAGGACTGTGAAGGCTGTCTTGTCACAGCCGCCCCCACCTTCCAAGTAGATAAAATCAGACTGTAAGTTCTTCTGTCCCCGGAAGCCCAGAGGGACTGGGACGTGGGTGGGGATGGACCGATCTCAGCCAAATGTGTAATTTATTGCCAGAAGACCCTGGAATCAAATCAGAACATTGTCTTTAGGTCTGCCAGAAAACCACCCCTATCTGCCCTCAATCATTTTGTATTCTAGGGCGGATTTGTCAGGCAGCGAGAGATGTCGACTCCCCAGGATTGGAGCTCACACGATGGGTTCGCTCGAGCCCTCTGCTTGGTTGCTGACAGCCCCAGCTGACAGCCTCAGGAACTGGGTTTCTCACGCAGAACAGTCGGGGTCAATACTGCGCTGTCATCAATTACGGTGTCAGGCTGGCCGGCTGGCCGTCCGTCACGCCTTCACAAGCCCGCTTGAATCACATCGTCCGGACCCTGCAGCCTATTCTTCTGGCGTAGAGCCTGAGATCGCACACTCAGAATTAAGAGGCACCTGTTCTGTCCTCCAATCTGAACTGTCTTTGTATCAGAATTGTCGGTGTTTGCTGGGCTGTAGCCTCATTAATATTTAATGTCAGAATAATAGGACTCTGAAGTTCAGCAACTCCTTAGCTTCACTTGAATTTCTTTTTGTTCTATTGCATCCAAGGCAAAAAAATTAATATTGTATTCCAAAACAGTCAGGATACTATGATCCTATTTTTATAATCTTATTTCTATCTGTTGATCTTCCTTCTATTAGGGTATAAGATGTCTGGAATGATCTTCATCAAATGCTAGCCATGATTGTTTCTAGATGGTGGGATTGGGGGTAAGTTTTGCATTCTTTCTTTGCATTTTTCTGAATTATTTAAGTGTTTTGTGACAGTCATGTGTCATTTCCACAAAGACTGTCGCAACTCTCGTACGAGAGGGGGAAATGTATAGAATCTCAGAACCGAGAAGAGGACCCTAAAGATGTTGAAGTCTAAGCTTCTAAAATACAGATGAAAAAGAGAAGACTTGGAGGGACAATAGGTTTATCTAAGGTCATGTATTAGTTTGAGTGTTGAAACAAGACTAGAACCAAGATGCGGATCTCTGTCTGGGTTTTCCCCAGATATTTATTCATTAATTCATCAAAAATTTAGTGAACATATACTTGGAAGTAAGATGAGTCCAATACAGTCCCTGCCCTCGAAGAGACAGAGAGTTTAATCAGGCTTATACAGTCATCAACAAAATTAGGAGACCACAGGGGGCAGGGCTGTGGGAGCACAGAAGAGAAGGGACCTTGCCCAACAGTCATTGGTTAGACCCAGAAGCGGCAGAGAAAGAGGAGACCCAGGCAAGAAAGCAGCATGAGCACATCCGCTGGTACAAGAGAGAGCACAGGGCATTTATCCAATAATGAGTAGTCACCACGTGGCTGAAACAAAGGTGAGAAGTGGTGGCGAGGGCTCGGGGAGGCACCGCGCTGGAGAGGCAGACATGGGCAGGTTAGAGCTGAACTCCCTCGGAATCTGCATGGGAACCACCTGAGGACAAGGACCTTGTCTTTCTGATTCTGCAGCATCCAGCACTGATGACAAAGGCCCAATAGATATCTGTCACATAAATAGCTCAGCCCAAATAACATCCCTTCCAGGAAGCCTCCTCCAACGCCTTCCCAGCCCAATGCCAAAATTAGTATCTTTGTCATCTCTGTATTTTAAAATTTTGTTCCCTGATTGTAGCACCTGTCTGATAGAAGACAAAGCTTTTTCCATTAGTCTTGGTCACTAGATCCTGAGCTTTACCAGGAAGGTAGCATGTCTGATTCATCCTTGTGTTACCTCTGCGTACCTGACACTCAGTAGGTACTCAATAATGATTTCATTGAAAGACACCTATTAGGCTCCTCTGGCCCCACCTCTTCTCCCCCATCTTACCTGGAATATTTTACTACACCTGGCCATGATGTCTAAGGTCCTGAACACCTAGAGGACTCGCCAGAGTCTACAGGACCATGTTGAGATGATGAGGAATGTAGTGAGAATCTATCGGTTCTGCCTGCTTGGGAACCACTTTCCTTGTTTTGGTACAAACGGTTTTGTCTCCCTGTGGTGAGCTGCCCATTGAATGCCAGCCCCTGTGATTGTCGTAATCATAGAAATTGCTTCAATTCTGAGATCATCTTCTTCACTTTTTGATGTTCAGAATGCATCTTTAAATTGGTGTGTTTTTCTGTAAATCTAAAATTACCCAAATAAAAAATTCATGTAAAATCAGTGTATTCATTTAATGTGGTAATGAAGCTCTCATTTGTCTTCTTTTAATTTTCAATTTAAAAAACCAATGCTAATAAACCAGTAGGGTAACTTACAATTGCTGACATCTTGGAATCAAAGTAACTAGACATTGTGGGACCCCAATTTGTGCCGTAAATGATGATACAGTGATGGGTTTTACGTTTTAGCCAGATGTCCACAGAGTAGAGAGCTACACTGGCTTTTATTGGTCCTTCATATGCACAGTGCCCTTCCAACCTCAGGACCTTTGCATATGGCTCTCTTTTGAGTTCTCCATCCTTCTTTCTTCACCTAGTTAATTCCTGATCATCCTTTAGTTCCCAGTTGTAATACTATTTCTTTAGGGAAGTCAAAACCAGGTCAAAACTTTCTAGTAGCATTTGTCACTCATTACAGCACTCGCCACAGTTGCTATTTTATGTATGTTACACAAATATTTTATTACTATCTGTCTCTTCCAGCAGACTCTAAGCTCCGTGGGAGGAAGAGACTATATCTTCCTTTGCTCATCCCTTATCTCCAGAACCCAGCATGATGCCTGGCTCAAAGTCAGAGCAGAATAAATACCCTTTGTAAGAATGAACAAATAAATGAATGAATTTTGGAAACACCATGGATCCATTGGAGAATCTGGCACTTCAATTTTTAACATATATTTGAATGATAGTTTTGATTCACGTTTCTTAAATTTCACTGCAACCCAAGCTCCATGAGGACAGAGTTCTTGTCTGCTGTGATCTGTTGTAATCCAGCACTTGTCATGTTTTATATTGTATTATCATTATTTTTGCCTCTGCAACACCTTGTTTCTATCACCTGTGAGAACCATGAGAGCAGGTATTATATAGTCTGATCCCTCGCACAGCAATGAGTCGCAAATCTGCAGTCAAAGCCCAGATGGGCTTCCCAAGCTTCGGCTTGGCATATCCATCTCGCTGCTGAGCAGCGCCACTTGCCTTCCCACAGACAATTTAACACACACATATTCAAAGCTGGACTCCCCATCCCCATCATCCTCAGGGAGCTCACTCGTTGAACAAATGAATAAATGCATGCTTCTCGAGTACCCAGGGATCTCCCTTGCTGTATCACAGATGATTTATGGGAAGGCATTACCATCCCCCGCCATTGTCTTGTCACGGTGGCAGAGGGCAAAGATGTCAGGCAGCGTGGACAGGTGAAAGGAACGTGGGCTGGGGATCAGCTAGTCTATGTCCAAGCTCCGACCATATTCAACATGTAGAAAAAGGAACACAAAGGAGCAAATGGAAGAGGAATTATTAAGGTGTATCTTTGAGGCTAAGACTTTTCATAAAACTGTTTCATTCCATTTATAATGAATCCATAGAGTGAGCATTGCTATACCATTTTAATGATTAGTAGATATGGACTTAGAGAGGAAAAATAAATTAAGGTCACCCAGCTCCTCAGGAGCAGAATAGAGATTAGAACGCAGAACTATATGACCTCAAAGTGAAGTTCATTACTTTATACTGTCTTGCCTTATACCCCGGCTGTGTGACTTTGTGCAAGCTGCTTAACCTCTCTGATCCTTCCTTTCCTCATCTATAACCAAGATGATTACCACCCCTTACTCTAATGACCGCCCTGAGGGTCCAATGATAATGCATATTAAGGCAGTATATAAATGCCAGTTATTGCTGAACTCAATATCCACAAACAGGTAAGGCAGAAGGAATAAATCCCTTTGTTGGTCTGTTTCAGACAGATGAGCACTCTCATTATTCCTGAAAGAATTATCACAGCTGGAGAAGCAGCAATACAATTTCTGCAATAGAAGTGTGTATGGGGGGGGTGTAGAATCAAAAGGCAATGCAACTCTCTTTCATCCAACCCATCATATTTTTATTTTTACTGGAATACGATTTCAGATTAGATTGCTTAGTCTTTAGCTGAGTATGAGCATTTACAGCCCAGCTGTTCAGAGCAAGAGCAGAGCCGTTAAATACTGCTCTGTGCCCTGGCCCCCCGCCAGCCGCCCAGCAGACGACTCAGCACGCTTAGCTCACGGGACACTGTTCCCGCCATACCCAAGTATGTTCCTGGTGCTGTTTCCTGCATTTCCCCAAGGCCCCGCCTTTCCCTGTACAGGGGCTGGTTTCCATAAGAACGTGTTCAACCCTCTGCACTGTCACCTGTTGAAACGGCCCATCGTAGGCATGAAATCCTGGCTGGCCCCCAAATGGTGGTGACCTTGCCACAGCTCCAGCTCCCGTGGTGGCTCAGTTTCCCTGCTGGCTGAGATTTGCATCTGAGTGAATTTCCCTCTGATGAGACTGGAGGTTGTTAATGCTCGCAGTGCTCAGAAACCCAGTATCTCTTTGCAGTAAAGACAAGGAAAGAGGGAAATTAAGAAACACTGAGGACACAGAGAAAAAAGCCATAGTCAATGCCCTCAAAGAGCCTAGAGTTTACAGAAAGACAGATGTGCGAATGAATAAAAATAACAGCAAACACTTCTGGAGTGTTTATGTGCCAGGCACTGCTCTAAGCCTATTAGATGATTTAATACATTTAAACCTCACAACAATTCCTAGAGGAAGATACCATTATCCCCCCATTTTACGGATGAGGAAACTGAGGCTGACTTGCCCAAGATCACACAGGCAGGAATTGGTCGAACCAGGATGTTGGACTTCCAGAATTTGTACCCATAACACTGTACTATAGCTTCTCTCAGAGGATCACAATATCGTGTAGGCTTAGTAGAGGAGAAGTTTTAAAGATTGTTCATAGACAAAAGTGTTCCAGACAGCACAGTCACACATGCAAAGGTCAGGGGTGCCAAAGAGCTTTAACCTACAAGGAACAAAAAAAATAGCTCATTGCAGTTGGAGCATAACCAGACATGAAGGAAATGAGAAGATGGAGAAATAAGGAAGAGATGTCACTAGGAAGGTGGGTCCCAGGTGTGTTGGAGAGAGCCCTGGATGTCAAGTTAGGACCTTGGACTTTGACCTAGTAAAACGGGGACCCATGACATTTTGGAAGGACAGTGATATCGGTAGCTTAAGTTGAGAATAATCTCTAAAGTAGGAGTGTTGGGGAGGGGATAAGAGGGAGGCTGGAAGAGAAAAGAAGGATGAAGGAGGCTGTACAGGGGGAGGGATCACCATCTCCTTCTGTCTCCCGATTTTGGAGGGAAATAGGACCCTGAGCATCCCTGATCCCAGTGGGTCCGTCAGCCCATTCCCCTAGTCCCACGTCTTGGCAGTAGCATGCTAGTGTGCAACCAACACCTGCTTATAAACTGGGCTGTAAGGCTTCCAAGGAACAGATTTGGCCAGTGACACCGTTAGCAGAGCCAGTGTGCCTTTCCAAGTCTGAGAAGTCTCATGATACGCTACATTCTCTGGACACCTGCAAAGCATAGGGAACCACTCGCAGCTCACAGTGGAAAGGAACTAGGCAGGGCATTTGGACCATGCCTGCCTTGGAGAAACGACTCCACGGGAGTAAACTTCATCAGGCCTGCCTGCCCCACCTCCATGCAGCTGTGAGAGTGACCTGGACGTGGCCAGTCCTAGGACTTCATTTTTCCAACTGTGATTGGTCAAAGGGTAGACTGTGCAGGCAAGTAGGACCCATCAAGGATTCTTTTGTGGATTTAGACATACAGATGCTGGGGCCGAGAAGGGTCCTGTTTGTAGCCAGAATTCCTGACATGTAGATAGAGAGTGTACCCAAAATGAAGCAACATGGAGGAAAACAGGACCAGAATTAAAGAATGACAAACTCTTGATCACAGATTAGTGACATCTCTTCCTCGTTGCAAATTAGACCCATTTGCAACTTTGGCACCTCCAACATTTCCAAAAAATTAGAATTGAATCTCATTGGCTTATTCCTGAGTCAATCACTGAGGCCATGGGTACAAAATATGGTGATTGGCCAGGCCTGAATTGCATTCCTCTTGGAACCTAGGGGTGGGATGCAGATTGGGGACCACAGCCTCAGAATTGCACGGACTTAAAGAAGAGGCAGGTGGCTTCCCAAGGAAAATCAATGTCCTATTACCAGAAGAAAGAGAAACAGTTGCCGGGCAGGCAGAAAATAATACATGTGTTCTACAACCTTTTGCAATACAAATGTTAAAATTACTACATCAATCTTTCAAAACTCATTAGTCCTTGAGCTGGGTTATTTGGAGAATAATTTCAGCAAGGTGAGAGCTCTTGGGCGGGGAGGTACGTGGTAAGTGGCTCTCTTTATTTCAATCCCTGTTTCTAACTCCATGTCCTGGTCTCTCTGCCCCATCAAAAGCCATTGGGTCAGCTAAGATGCAGAGTTTGTTTCTGTTAAGCCTGAGGCCTCTGCTTCTAACTTCTCACGACTTTGCCCTCACATTAGCATTCATGAACTCAAACTGTCAAGAGTCTCGGATAATTAGAGGTGATAAACAAATGCTAATTAGCACTCTGGCTGTAGCCAGAGGATGCCGCCGCCGGCTTAGACCCAAGCCCAAGGTTGGTGCTCCCAGGATTTCTTGAATTCCCATGTCTAAGAACCTTTTATGAAGCTTCTTTATGAACGACCCAGCTGGTTCGTCTCTCCCTCTTCCCAATTCCTGGTGGCTTGGCTTATACCCCTCTTATGGCACCGACTTGTTCGGGAGGCATCAATGTGGCACCACATGGGGTAAAGAACAAGGACTCAGGAGTCAGACTGCCTGGGTCTGTCCTGAGCCCTCTTCTTCTCTCAGGGTGACCCTGGGCTACTCAACTTCTCAAAGCTCAATTAAAAACATGCAGAAGAATTTCTTTGTAATCTTTGTAATGCAGTTACTGCCTGGTTCATAGCAAGGATCCAATATATAGTTATTTTGCATGAGTCAGGATGGGCTAGGTGATATTGCAGTGACAAATAGTCCCTAACCCCCCAAAATTTAGTAGCTCAAAGCAAATGTTTCTTTCTTTTGTGTGTTGCATGTCCACTGCGAGTTAGCAGGGGAGTTCTGTGCATTTTAATCACTTGGGATCCCTGGTTGGTGCGGCAACCATCGTACTGAATGTTGCTGGTGGCAGGGATGGTTAAGAAAGAAAGCTTCAGAGGGTCTCACTGGGCAAATGCATGGCCCTGCTCAGAAGTGAAATGGGACATTGCTCACAACTCATTGGCCAGCGTGGGTCACATGATCCCACCTGGGGCCAGGAGGGAAAAGTCTCTCCACGTGCCTGAAGCAAGGAGACCTGCATGTTGGTGCTCATAATGGTGTTTCTCATAACATAAACCTCACTCCACCTGAAGGAAGAATATGTTTCGGTCATCCTTACATCCATTACGGTGCTGCTCACCCAGCAGATAGTTAGCACTTAAAAGGTTAGAAAGCCTAACTTTAAAAATGGAACTGTTCCAATGTGCAAAGAGAAAACACAATCCTCCTTACAATATAACTTAACCAGACAAGAATTTCCATCTACTTTACATATTTCCCCATAGCCCACTACCATGTCTCGCATGTCTTCCGCTAGCGCAATCCGCTGCGGTCTTTAGAAGTGTGTTTGTAGCAGCCCAAGGCACTGGGCTGCCTCGGCTGGTTAAGAGACTTGCTAATGCGCCCTTTACCCACCCAACCCTCAACCACTGCCACTGCTCCATTCAACCAGCCTTTGCTGAGTTCTGGGCTGGGCATGGCCCTCAAAGCTGGAGACAGGACCAAATGTGCATCCAATCCGCAAAGGACTCATTTAGAAATCTTCCATGGCAGGCAGGGCCTGGAGAACGGGATGGAAAAGTGATACCATTTTGAAGGAAGAAATACTAATACCAGCTAATAATGATAAAGTGCTTTCTGGCTGCCTGGCCAAGAAAACATAAATTAGTGAGAGCAGCCCTGGGAGGCTGGAAACGAGACTCCCCTTTTATAATAGGCAGACTGGAAAGGAGTCCCACTGCTCCTGCACAGGACGGGTCCTTGTCGCAGGTGTTAGTATATTATCAGGGCTCAGATAACGTGGGGCAAGAGGACAGAGGAAGTGACGCATTCGACTTTTCCAGAAGCTTCTGTTAGGCTCTGTTAGTGATCCCGCTTCCATCACAACTAGCAATGTGAGTGTCAGAAACTTGCTTAACTTCTCTGTGCCCAAGAGTCCCCACTATAAATGCGGCTCATGCGTACTTCTCCCAAGGCGGGAGGCGCCCCAGCATCCTTCTCTCTCTCCTTTTCCTTCCTTTTCACCAAGTGGGAAGATCAGCAGCAGAAGCCCTGACACTGAGCGGGTTCCCAGATAAACTTCAGAAAATTTTGAATGAATGGAAAACGATGTCTCAAAAGTCTATTTTAAAGCCGATGTTTAAATAAAAAATAGTTATTTTCAGAGTCAACCAATAGCACTGATTAGAATTAGGAATGGAAGACAGAAAGTTTTGTAAAACACAAGCTATTTAACTCCATTAAAAACCCCTATGTGCATTTTTTTTTTTTATGCAGAGAAAGTAAATCCAACAGTTGGATGCTAACGTGTGATCAAGGCTGGGCTCCAGCGACTCGGGGTGCTGGAATCCAAAACCCTGCAAACTGCAGAAAGCGTGCACAGCGGCAGAGGCATTCTTCTTGCCTTGAGCAACACGCAGATCTGTGTGCGTGATTGTTTGGGGACTTGGCGGCAAGGAGCAGTGGAAATAACTCTTTGGAAATGGAGAGAATCAGCAAAACATGAGGGGGAAAAACAGAGAAAAGAAGAGAGCAAATGGAACAGGAGAAAGACAGTCAGGGACGGGCCAATTTTCTCTGCCTCACGCGGTTTTGGTGGCTTGCAGTAAATGGGTTTCTAATGATGTTTTTAAAGAGCAGTTCTTATTTAGTTAGGCTGACGCAACTCCTGCTGCTTCTTGGGCTGTGTCCTGGGGAACCAGAGGAAAGCAGGAGGGATAAGGCTTGAAGCTGGGGTTGCCGGTCTCCTCGTCTTCCTGGGAAAGACCCCAGACATTAGCCCCTGCCCCGCCTCCCTGCACTGGATAGTCCGTGAGCTCCTATGTTGTGCCAGCAACTCCGACCTCTGAGGATCACAGTCCAATGTAGGAGAGAGATGCCAACAGACAGTGACAACTGTGCTAATACGTGCCTCTCCTAGTGCCAACTGTGTGCCAGCCATGCATGCTTTGAATGAATGAACGAGTGAAGTGCATGGTGCTCTGTGGGCCCAGAGATGGAGCATCCTGCCTTTGGGGGAGAGGAAAGGAAGGAAGACTTTTTGGAGGAGGTGATGCCTGTACTGAGTCTTGAAGAATGAGCAAGAGTGCTTGGGAAGAGAAGGCACAGGCGGGCTTTGGAGGCAGGAGGGAAGGTGTGAGCAGAGGACGTCAGCGAGAAAGCACATTCCGTTCCAGGGACTTTCAAGTCATTGGGTTTAAGCGGAGGGTTTCAGAGGCAAGCCGCGGGAGATGATACTGACAGCCTTCACTGAGCACTTACTGTGTTCCAGGGGTTTTCAATCAGGGGTGATCTTGCCTCTTCCTCGGGGGACATTTGTACTAACTGGAGACAATTTCTTGTTATCACAGCTGTGCTACTTGCCATCTAGGAGCCATAGGTCAGGGGTGCTTCTAAACGTCCTGCAGTGCACAAGACAGCCCCTCCCAAAGCCGGTGGTGCTGAGCTTGCGAAACTCTGCCGTGCCGATCACTTTGTAGCCTGTAAGCCACTTTACCCTCATCATAACCCCATGAGGTAGTGGTTTTATCCCTTTGTCTCGGACAAGGAAAATGAGGCACTGAGAGCTTAAGTCACTTGCCCGAGGTCACAGAGCTAGCAAGACGCACGGTGTGGATATGAACCCAGGCAGCCGATGCTCAGCTCCCTGACAATAGTGACTACAGGAGAGAAATCCATTTCTTCCCACATGGCAAAGGTCTTTAAATATCGTGTTATGAAATTTGGGCTTACACCTGTTCTGCAAGACCTGAGTATCTTTCGCCTGCAGATGTTTCACCTTCTCATTCACCACTTACTTTCCCCCTAAGAACCAAGTATTGGAGTCCAATTTAATTGCAATCTGTAAGCAGAAAGAGCAGACGATTTTTCAATGCATTCATCATATTATCCTCCTGCTTTTCCCTGTCAGGCAAGCTCTGACCTATTATTAAAATACAACTACAAGAGCGATTGCCGTGGTTTACTGAAAAAAAAAAAGCCTTAAAATATAATTAATTGAAGTCTTCCCGTATAGCTTTGGATCGTCTCTCCTCTGCAGCAGGAATGCTGAACCCTAGTGTGGTCTGTTCTTACGTGACTTCCTTGAAACTCTGATCAGGTGCACAGCGATTTCTCTGCAGTTCCTCGTGGAGGGGCAGTATTCTCAATACACGCTTATCAGGTCTGGTTTTCCTATGACAGGAGGCACACAGCCCGGCTTCCCCGAGCTGCACAGGCCACCACAGCTTGGAGAAGAGGAAGCTGTCCCTGGCCTCACAGCAGCAGGGCAAAGCTCAGAGTGTTTACAAGCATGCATCAAAAACAGCAGCCCAAGACAATGACCACCGCTACAGCCCTTAATTGGTTGCTGGCTACAGAGCAGGACCTTCACACACTGACAGTCCTAGGCTTCACCACAGAGGAGGAAACCGATGCTCAAGGAATCTCCATCATAAACTGGAGCTGGAATTCCAACCCAGACGCTTAGCACAATGAGTAATGAAATAGTAACTTGTGCATTTATTTGTTTTTCCGTTCATCATTGTATGCCTCACCTGGCACAGTGCTTTTGCTCAATAAATCACCCACACGAAGCACACATATCACAGACAAATAACTCCCAGAGGGAAGCTCTTATTTTGATTTCATCATTTTCTCTAAATAACTTCAATGGGGCCATAGCTTACGGTGGGGTCCCTCTATTTGCAACTCATTAAGAAGAACACAGGCTCTGGAGGGAGTCAGATTTGGCTGTGTTACCTAGGGCAAGTGATTCACCTCTCTGAGCCTGTGTTCTGTCACTGGTAACATTGGGATACTAATACCCACTTTACAAAGTTGCTCTGAGATTAAATGAATAAAGAGCAGAGACTGTTCTTTTATTGAATGCCCAGTAGACTCAGGAGGTGATCATTTCCTATACTAATTACCTTTTTAATACTCTTCTTCCTTTCAACACTAACTTAAGTTTTATTTTCCCTTTGATAGTTAAGAAAGTTAGGCTCAGAGAGGTTAAGCATTTTGCCTAGAGACACACAGCTGGAAGATGGCACAGCTGGGATTTGAACACAGAGCAATCAAACTCCAAGTTTGTCTCTTTCTGATATACTTTGATGTCCCTTAGCAGAGCTTGAGAATCTGAAATTTTGATTTCAAATTTAGGGTTGTTTGTTTTTTTAGGGGAGGAAGGAGGATGAGGAAAATATTTTGTATGGTGGGAAGCAGAAGAGGAGAAACGTGTCTTTTGAAAGTGAGCACCGATAGGTCCAAGTCTGAGGAAAGCTGGTTCTGCTCTAGTGCTGTTGTGTGGGGGATTTTACTCCCTCAAGGCAGTGAGTGAATCAGATCAACTCCCTTCTCCACTGGGAAAGGATTATGAAATAAATAAATGAAAAGAGGGCAGAGAAGATGAGAAATGAGAGAGTGCATTTCCTGTAACAAAACACTGGTATGCAGCCTAGAGGGGAACTCGAGGCAGAGGGTTTAAATGGCCTGTCTATAGCATTTGTATCCACTCTATAAAGAATTCTTATGAATCAATAAGAAGACAAATTACCTCATTAAAAAATTATACAATTGAGTGTTGGTTGTACGTAGATACAGTTGGAGCACTATGTATGTACTCTATGGACTACTTTGACAGAGTAGATTTTTGAATGTAACAAGATAGGTCAACTTGAGTGGTAATATATTTTGGGAGATCAGCT
>CAUYRT010011150.1:0-14451 GCA_963574885.1 Lepilemur ruficaudatus | reverse complement strand
TTTAGATAATATAGACATTTTAACAATATTGATTCTACCAATCCATGAACAAGGCAGATTTTTCCATCTTCTTACATCTTCTACAATTTCTTTTTTTAGTGTTTCATAATTCTCCTTGTATAAGTCTTTCGTATCTTTTGTTAAATTTAGTCCTAGATATTTAATTTTTTTGGAGGCTATAGTGAAAGGTATTGCCTTTTTGATTTGAGTTTCGGCTTGACTATTTTTGGAGTATATGAATGCCTCTGATTTGTGTATATTGATTTTATAACCTGAGACTTTACCAAATTCATTTATCAAATCAAGGAGTCTCTTGGAAGAATCCATGGGGTTTTCTAGATATAAAATCATATCATCAGCGAAGAGTGAGAGTTTGATCTCATCTGCACCAACTTGGATACCCTTAATACCACTGTCTTGTCTAATTGCTATCGCTAGGACTTCGAGTACTATGTTGAATAGGAGAGGGGAGAGTGGGCATCTTTGTCTAGTTCCAGTTCGAAGTGGGAATGATTTCAGTTTTTCCCAGTTTAGTATGATGTTGGCCGTAGGTTTGTCATAAATGGATTTGATAATTTTAAGGAATGAGCTACCTATACCTATTTTGTTTAGAGTCTTTATCATAAAGGCATGTTGGACTTTATCAAATGTTTTTTCTGCATCTATTGAGAGAATCATATGATCTTTATTCTTGGTTTTATTTATGATGCGAATTGCATTTATAGATTTGTGAATGTTGAACCAGCCTTGCATCGCTGGAATAAAGCCCACTTGGTCGTGATGGATTTTTTTTTTTTTTTGATGTGTTGCTGAATTCTATTAGCTAAAATTTTGTTGAGAATTTTTGCATCTATATTCATGAGGAATATTGGTTATTCTTTACATCTAACTGTATTTTTGAGCCTGTTAATCATCTCCTCTTTATCTCCCTCTGCCCCACTATCCTTCCCAGCCTCTGGTAACCATCCTTCTACTCTTTAAAAATCTCCATCAGTTTTCTTTTAGCTCCCACATATGAGTGAGGACATGTGATATTTGCCTTTCTGTGCCTGGCTTATTTCATTTGATACAATGTCCTTCAATTTCATCCATGATCAGATTGGTGAAGAAAGGGGATGGACAGGGTGAAATTCACTGATTTATAATTTTGATAATTTTACTCTGGCTCTTTCATGGCTAGAGGGTTATGGAACTGAGAAAGGGAAGTAGAGACACCACTTGAAAGTTGATTGTGTTAGTCCTGGGAAAAGAGTCATATAAAATTAACATATATCATCATGTGTGCTGCTATCCTAATGTAGAACATCACTGTATGCTAAAATTTTCTGATATATCTATGCATGTGAACTTCATACAGGCAGAATGTTGGTATTCCTAAGGTATAGTATATTTATCTATGGATAAAAGTCTCAATAAATATTCATAAATTCAGTTAGTATATTAAAGAGAAAAAAGACTGAAAAGGAGTGAAAATTTATTGATATATTTTAAGTATATTTTCATATATGGCATTGTTTTTCATAAAACAATTAGCAAATAATTACAAGTTAAAGATGATTTTGAAGAGCTGTTGGTTGAATTTTCAGAGACAGAGAATTTTAAGAAAATCTTAAAACTTGCCTATGAAGTGGTTATCGGACAGCCTTAGAAGATTCATATTTTTGTTCTGGGAGAAATTGTAAATATGACAAAGCAGAGGCACAACTAACTATAAGGCTTAGATGTACAAAAAGCTTAGAATAAACTGATGTGCCACAATTAATTTCTTTTTAATACATTTAGAAACTCATGGGTTTGCAACCAACTTTTTTCTCCTTGTCTTTTATTTCTTTTTTTTCCTTTCCTTTCTTCCCTTTCTGTCTCCTCCTTCCCGGTCTTTTTCCCCTTCCCCTTTCCTTCCCCTTCTTCTTTCATTTCCTTCTCTCTTTTCTTCTTCTTCTCTTCTTCCTCCTCCTCTTTCTTCCTCAGTAGACTCACTACTAGGCATTTCTCTGAAAATATTTTAATTAGTTATTTACACAAGCTTGGAAGTGAAGTACTTCTTAGGTTGAGGTAAAGTCAAAAGATCAGAATCAAAGAAAAATTATTTTTAAAGAATTATGATAGTATGAGCATAAAATAAAATTAAGAGATTCAGCAGAATACATCAGATTAACAAGGAACAATATCAGGATGTTTAGTGGCATGGATGCACTGAATTGGAAAAACTTACATACAAGAAGTTTGACTGTATACTCCTGGAAGGCATAGAGTGTATTTACAGATTATTATATCTTTGAAAGTTGATGGTTTACATTCAAGTACTTAAAAAAAATACATTTTGAATTAAATTTGGAGATGAGAAGGTTGATCTGATTTGATGTTAATTTTAAAGAAAATAATTGTAACTTTAGAAGTAAAAAGAAGCTGTAGCTTGATAGTTCGATGTTTGAAAGTAAAAGAACTATAGAGACAGAAACTTAATATGAAACTCAACTCAATAGAAAGCAGAAACTCAGCTCAATAGAAAGCAATATGACACAAAATAACAGAATTTTCTTACTGCAGCTTGAAATTTAAAAAACAAATTAGGAAATAGTTTTTTGAGGGCAAGATGAAAAGTTTCATGCAGTTAAGTGGAATAGACAGTAAGGGAGATAAATAAAAGATAAAGGAATGTTAAGATGTTACACCGATTTTGGAATCTCCAAGGGTGAAAATCACTATGTGGAAAGAGAAGAAAAAGTCAATTTTTAAAAAATCTAAGATTTTTTTTTTTAATTTTTCCAAAATTTTATTACCATTTTTTCTGTTTGCTTTTATTTCCATGAGATAAAGTTCATATCACACACTAGCTTCTATATCATATTATGTAGTGCCTAATAGAAATTTACAAGGAAAACATTTTTAATTAAAAATCTAAGATTTTTTAAAATAAAATCTTCTACCTTAAATCTGATAAAAAGTATTATTTAAATATTCTTCATTTTTAGGAAAAATGAAGATACATGAGTTTTTGATAGTAAAATAATTATGACCATTTTGGAGATAGTTAAAAATTTTCAAGAGCCAAGTGACACAATGTCTCATTCTGTGATATTCAAATCAGTTATATGGCTTCATGTCTATTGAGGTTTTATAAAATGAAATTGAATTGTTTTATGTTTAAAGGAATCCTTCTAGTCATATGTGGTCATTTATTTACTATGTTCAATTTCTAGATGTTATGACAACATTAGCCATAATGTATACACAATTACTACTGTATACACAATTGATACAATGAAAAGTATCTTTAACTAGGAAAAATGGCCATGTCTTAGTATCTATGGTCTTTATATCTTTTTGCTTATTCGTTTTATTTATTTTTTGATTCTTCTACTTCCAGAAATTGTTAGCCTTTGCCATTAGCTTTCTAGGGAGCAGGCCTCTATCACAAAAAATCAGTGAGACTATTTAAGCTAAGCATTTAACAAGCCAGATGACGTATATTTTTTCAGAGAGAATTGCAAAAGATAAAGGGTCCAATTCATTACACAGTGCTTATGCACAAAGTTGGAATTACATACTTTTCAGCATGAGAATTATCTTATCCATGTGGGCTTTATTTCTTAATTAAAGGAAAAATTTAACACAATTCAAGTAATTATCATATTTTCTTAATATTTGTTTAAAGAACAAGTCACTTAAGAATCTAATTGATTGGAAGAGACACCTTTGTGGTTTGTTTGTGTAAATGTGCACAGAGAATAAAGATTACTTAGAATACTAACTCTCTCTCATTCATTCTCTGGCGTTCTTGCCACAAAATACTTTAGTAATTTGATTCTATTAACTTGAAATTTCTCATAATTTGCTTAGGTATTAAACTAAATATTATCATTATATAGGAATAAATATAATTTTGATAATATTTTATAATTTCTCTACATATGAAAATACATGTCTACCTGGTAAGTTAAGGAGGGTGTGAACACCACCTCATCTGGGCTCCCACCACCCAGAGGCTGCTGCTCTTGACATTTGCATATTTTTTCTTCTAAACATTAATCCATGTATTGACAAATAAATGTAGTTAATATTGATTAAACCATTTTGCATTTTGCTTTTTCATTTATTAGTTTCTTATATAAACAATGATTATTTACCAATCTTTAAGAACAAAGTTTCTAATATTGCATGGTATTTTTTTTATATGGTTTTACTATGACTTACTTAACTATGTTTCCATTTTTGGGCATTCCATTTCTGTTCTTTTTTTTTTTTTCCACTTTATAAATAGTCTTAATACAATAGCATTAAATACAAAGCCATTGGCTATCTATCTTAGATAAGGCTTACTTTTTTGTCTCCAACAGGGGCCAGAAAGAAATCTCAAACTAGGTTAAATTAAAAAAATATATATTTCTTGAAAAGACAGTTTAACATTTTCATAGGTCATGGAATCCACAAACTTAATTGTCCAAAATGGCAGGGGTGGCTCAAGAACTCCAAAACATTTAGAGCCCACGTCTCAGGAAAATATTAACTTAATCTCTCTGGATTTTTGCTCTGCACAAGGTTGTGTATTAGCTTTTCTTATCTCTCCTTCCTTTACTTCTCTTGGGTAAATGGAATACAGATACTGCAGCTGCTATTTTCTTAATCTTTAATCATGGTAAGAATCTCACACGACTGTCTGTCACTGTTTCCAGACACAAATATGCAGAAAGGGAGATCTTTGACTCTACGTGGTCTGATGCTCATTGCTGAGCTCTACATTCTTGCCAGGAGGGTAGGTGTGATGGTTAACTCTATCTGTCAACCTAACTGGGCCACGGAATACCCAGACAGCTGATAAAATGTTATTTTTAGATATGTCTGTGGGGGTGTTTCCAGAAGAGATTAACATTTGAATCAGTAGACTGAATAAAGAAAATCCACCCTCACCAATATGGGTGGACAATATCCAATCTGTTGAGGGATTGAATAGAACAAAAAGGTATAGCAAGGCCTAATTTGCTCTCTGTTTGGACTGGGCCCATCTTCTCCGGCCCTCATACATTGGTACTTCTGGTTCTTGAGCTTTTGAACTCAAGAGAGTTACACCATCGGCTTCCCTGGTTCTCAGGCCATTGGGTTTACATCACCAGCTCTCCTGTTCTCCAGCTTGCAAATGACAGATCACTGGACTTCTCAGTCTCTTTAGTTGCATGAGCCAATCTCTTATAATAAATCTCTTCCTATATATCTATGTACATGCTATTAGTTCTGTTTCTCTGGAGAACCTTGACTCGTGTTGCAGGGTATTGTGAATAACCCAGCTAAATCCAGATGTCCATGCGGGGATAAAGGCCACATTATAACAGCCTTACTCTTGCTTAATCTAAGTGTATAAATGAGGCATAGGCAATTTTGAAGGACTCTGTGACAGGCAAGTCACACCATAACTGGAATCACCACCATTCTGATTGGAAATCAGATCCTTCCTAAGGTGAGTGCTGTGAAAGCTTCAATATTACGATTGTTAAATTTGGATGGTCTACTTGATTGATTAGGAAAAGAGGAGTGCAAGTGATACCTCTCCACTTCATCTCCGATGAAGTCTAAGCCTTAATATAGTACCAACAACATTATGAGCACAGTGTCTTGAGGTTAATTGAAAACATGCAACTACATTAAAATCCTGTTAAAACAGATGGTAGCGTAAATGGGAAAGACGCAGGCCTTCACCTGGCCTAGGGCCTGGAATATATATACAGAATGACTTCTTGAGCTTCATCCTGATTTCT
Organism: Lepilemur ruficaudatus; assembly: GCA_963574885.1. NCBI lineage: Eukaryota > Metazoa > Chordata > Mammalia > Primates > Lepilemuridae > Lepilemur > Lepilemur ruficaudatus. The sequence goes on along the minus strand of CAUYRT010011150.1, from coordinate 8,701 downwards.
CAAGTTCTCCTTGGATATGGCCTTTAGCTTTGAGTGTTCTCTAAACCAGATTCTGTCTTTTGTTTTAGTAACATACGGCCTTGCAGCTGATTTTCATTTTTGCACCCAAACAATCATATATAATCTATATGAAACAGCATGTCTGGGTTGAGAAAAATGTGACCTATTCTGCTTTTGAAGTTAGGGATACATTCTTCACTCCTAGACCACCATGTGCAACAGAGATGCATCTTAACAAATATCAACCATTTACAAACTTTAGATAATATTATGGGCCATCACATTTTTTTTTTTAATTTCCATGAGCCCCAAGACACCAACTACTTGTGTTTGTGTTTATATTAAATATGTTCAGACATGTCTAATAAACTGTTAGGAGCTCAGAGAAAGTCAGAACATGGGGAGAAATTATAGATGCCTTGAAAGAAGATATCCAGAGTGGAGGAAAGTCTGCCAGAGTAAGGTGGGATGAATGGCAAGTCATGGAGGTTTAGGCTCCCTACTAACTTTTGCTCTGTTTGTAATCTCCAGGGCTCTGGGAATTTAGGGTTATGTACTGGCAAAAACTTTATTAGTACAGATTCCAAGTGCTATGTGGTGACACTAACCCTATGAAATTCTAGGTAAAACAGTTCAATTTTTTGGGGGGGGGTTGCAGCTAGTGTCCCATGGACCTTAGAATTTCCAGAAGAATAGTGATAATAGCAGACACTACTAGGAATGACTGCAGATGTTCAAGGTCTTGTTAGGTGTGAGACCACTTTTCATTTCCCCAACAGGAAAGCCAGAAATGTGAACCTAACCGAACACTCATTATACACCACTGTGCAGGTCCTGGAATTCTCGGCAATGCCTGGGGAAGGAGAATCTCCGGACTAGGAAAAACTTTCTGAAAGACAACATAGAGGGGACTGCAATCTGAGAACCAGAATATAATTGTAAATGTGACACACTGTGTATCAACTACCCTCAAATCCACTACTGAGAAGAATATTCTAAATTTAAAGTAGAAGAAATCACGAAAGCATGTGCATGTGCATTTGATTACTCAAGAAGAAAAAAGCATCCGTGCATCCTGCAACTCCACCCCAAATAAAAAGATAATCAAAATGCAGAAAACAAATTGCAATAAATGTAATAAGAAGTTAATTTTATTAATATGCTCAGAACTTTTTTAGATTGACAAGAAAAATAAATTAATGCTATAGACGGTATATGGTGAATATTTATCAGTTTCAGAGAAAAAACTAATTATGTGCACTATTTAATATATAAGCATATTATTCTTATACATACAACACATTTTCAATAACAAGGATAATCTCCATTTCTTATGTGTTTTCTCTGCTTTGGAAATTAAAATTTTATTCTTAAGAAGTAAACATGATACCATGCACAAGACATCAAAAAGAAAAAGAAAAAAAAGAAAGTAAACATGATTTTCTTTAATGAGTATTTTGAAATTACTTAAACATATTGTCAAATTATCATTTTTTGCCCATATATTGAGCCACATTCATACGTGGTTGAAGCACAGGGTCATTATTGTTCTGCTTAGCCGAAATGCAGGGACAGTAAATTACACTTCCTATTTCATGATTTCTAGAACATTATCTATAAATGAACATCAGTAATAAAGGCTTTTAAAGCTCACATATTTAAGAAGTAGATGTGCATTATGCTGCTCTAACAGGGATTTATGATTCGAGAACTCAGTTCTATGAGAGCAGCAGAGACTAATATCTGTAAATACAATCAACTGTAAGCTTTGCACAGATACTGAAAGTTCATTCTTCATCAATATGTTCATGCAATAGATAGGTATTTGGCTGTTTTCTGTGCCAGACCCTGCACTTAGATGCACAGATGATAAATAAGAGGGAACACTGGTTGCTTACAATGGAGGAAAGAGCAAAAGGTATCACATGAGTTTCTTTTGAGGTTAAGTCTTTTGTCAAAATCTTGAAGATTTTCATTTGCTTGAGACTTTTATTCATTATGATTTCTGTTTACCTTTTGTCATACATTAATACTAGGTTCATTACAAAAAAATGTATATCTGGTAGTCCTAGAACAGTTCAGAAAAGATAATGTTACGTACTTTTGGTCATTCTAAAATTTCATAATGTAGACAGGTTAGATGGGTACATTTTTTAATGAATATAATTGTGAAGACTGTGAAGAATGTGATTTTGCTTAATAATCATAATAATGATGCCAATAGCTGACATTTACTGTGCTGACACTGCCCTGTGCTCCAGGCACTGATCTATATGCTCCAACGTGTATATCTCTTCGTATTTTCACAACAATCCTATAAAGTAGGTACTCATTTCTGTTATTGCAGTTCTGATATCCAAGAACCTCTGAAGACTGAAAGCTGTTTTTATTCGTTTGATGACAAAATTTATTTGGTGGAAAAAAATCTGAGCTGAATTGACTTGAGCTTGATAATAGTCTTTAACCAAACCCATTTATCATGAATATTTATACGTTTAGCTGAAAAAACATTGTCTTTTTCACGGGCGTCGCTGTGGCTGTGAGGTAATGGCCAGAGCGCGGAGCGAATCGCCTCCGTGTGACACAGTCTAAATGGAGAAATGCAACTGGCCCGAGGCTTTTAGAAAAGGGACTGTGGAATTGTTTTTAATTCCCATTTCACTATTAATAATAAGGAAGCGGAGGTCCAAAATGCTCAAGAAACTTGACCAGGGTCACACGGTGACAGAAGAACTAGGATTGAAAGTCAGTCTTAGAAAACTGGAAGTCATTTTCCTGACTGGACTTCAGAAATGACTAATCAACCTCATATTCAAGTAATGTATTAATAGACATTAATGAATCAGTGCTGTAGAAACAGTATAATTAAGAAAAAAGAGCTTTTGTCTGGGTATCTTTAAGAAGAAATGCTAACCCAAGTTCTATTACTAACGAGCTATGTGACCTTAGGCAAATCTCTCAAATTATCTCTGTTCTAAATTCTTATTCATATGATGAGCATCATTATACCTGCTTTAAAAAAACCTTGTGAAGCTAAAATGTGATAATATTGGTGAAAGTACTTTGAAACTAATTAGCACAATACTTACGTGTAAGCTGTTATTATAACAGTTTCATAATATAAAGAGATATTTTAACTCTCTTGAAATGAAAAGAAAATTAGAAACATATCAAACTTAAAATACTTACGAGAAGCATTTTCCAAAGTGTGTTTTACAGAACACTAATCTATGAAATGGTGCAGGACAAAAAGAATATTGTGCTCCAGTACAGTGGGAAAAAATGTATTTTATTTCTCCCTCCTGAAGAGACACAAGACTCATGCAAATACTAAAGATTCAGAATTTTGCCTAAAGAGAACTTTTTTTGGTATTTAATTCAGGATTTCCCAAGTTTATTAAGCCACCTTCCCTGCCTTCCAGTAACACCTTTAAAAATCCTATGAAACCATTTTGCTGACGGTGTCTTAAGAAATTTCTCTGTAAGAATCAGCATTTAAAACACCAAAATTCTCATTACTGCCGAGTTGCATTTTATCTCTACATGAAAACATTTGAATTAGTAGACTGAGTAAAACAGATTGTCCTCCCTAATATGGGTGGGTTTCATCTAGTCAGTGAGGGTTCGAATGGAACAAAAGGCTGAGTAAAAGGACACTCTACTCACCTAGCTATATTTGAGAGGGGACTTTGTTTTTTCCCTGCCTTCAGACTCCAACGGAAACATTGGCTATTTCTGGGTCTCAAGCCTAACTTCCGCTGACTGGAAGTATGCCATCAGATCTCTTGGGTCTCCAGTTTACCAACTACTGCAGATCTTGTGACTTGTCAGCCTCCACAATCACGTCAGGCAATTCCTTAAAATCTCAATCTGTCTCTTCACCCCAACCCCCCTTCACTCTCTCTCGTTTTCCCTTCTTTCTGCCCCTGCCACACACACACACATACACTATTGGTTCTATTTTTCTGGCAAATCCTGATTAATATAGAATACAGATTTTGGCACCAAGAGTGGTACTAGAGGAACAAAATTTTAAGGATGAGATTCTAAATTGGTTTGTAGGTTTTTGGAATTGCCAACTTAATGTGATCAGAGTTAAAGACAACAATGACTCTATTTCCAGTAGTAAAGTGAGCACTTATAGTCCGGGGTATGTGTTGTAGAAATAAAGATTACCAAAATGAGAATAAGGACAGACTGTTTACTCAGAGTCAGCCACCATCACTAGTGTTTGCCAATGACTCAAAACAGGCAGAGAGCTGGGATAAGCTTATGGCAGAAAGAAAAGTGACAACTTCAGGAATGATGTGATTGGAGATTGTTGGCGTGGAAAGCTAGAGGCAGGCTGGCTAGAATAGAGCTATCTTTTGTAGTTGGTTTAGGGAGCGCAGTTAGAGTTCGATTGTTTTATGTGGTCTGTGAATTTGTACATTCAGTCTCCTCAGTATGATATTATTATAATATTATGGTGAAATAACTTTAAAAGACAAAAATGTAAAATTGCATGCCATGTACACTAAGGAGGGGGTAAGATTTTCGTGGTTTTTTCTGACACACACACAGTGGCAATGGGTTCTCCATCAGGGTACCCCACTGATCACCAAGATCACTGATTGAGAATGTGGACGCACACATCAAATGTACTGACAGTGGAGGGGAGGGGAGAGAAAATTTCTGAAAATTATGCACCATTAATATAAGTAATAAAGGCACACACAAACTCTTCTGCAAAAAGATGCATGGTTTCTTCAAGTACATATTGTTAGAATATGTATCTTATTCTGATCTAACTTTAATTATGGCAGCATCAGCAAATTCCACACTGACTCTCCAATTTAGCAGAATTTGCTCACTGTCTTTAGCCAGTTTATCTCTGCAGTTCATCTACTAATCCACATTAGCCTCTGTGGAAGAGAAAATTGCACTTACACAGAAGAGTGATGTGTTTAAATGATAAATGTTCATCCACAAAAATCCCTCAAATCAGAAATACGAAGAGCTGAGGAGCATGAACTTTGGTTACCCATTTGTTTTCTTTGAATTATCGTTTGCATCGTTCACTTCCAAAACATAAATGGACTCTCTCTGTTCTCACTCACATTTATTAATATATCTGCCGTACATTATCTAAGAAGAACATATGCATGGCATCGCTCTAAGAAAATGATATATCCATTATTGTGAAATAGAACATTTATTTTTCAAAAATCATCAAGAGAAAAATGATTTTCCCCTTTAACAATAAGATTGCATCGCTAATGTAAAAGTGTCGGGTTGCTTGCAGTCTTTTACAAGAATTGACTAATACAATTATATATAGAATGTGTATGTCACAAATAAAATAAATATTGTTCTTGTATCTTTCATTTATGTACTTGCATTGGACAAAAGGTTATTATTTATGTTTTCAATTCCTGTGGCAAGTCTTTTAGAGTTCCATTTCTACTGACCATTATGCTGCAAATGATACATCTCCTTGCTTCACAAACTGAAGTGCCCTCAGCAGCAAAGAATGCATTCCAGTCCCCAGACACCCAATGGGGGCCACTTACGGTACTAGTGACATTTTTTAGGATTGTTTGAGGATTTTGGTGGATTTTGGCAGAGCAGTGTGTGTGGGAGAATGGGGGGATAAGTATGACCTATTTTCTTAAGGGCAAGTTGAATGTGATTTTACAGGGCTAATTTAGGGTGTGTCTGATCAACAATCTTAGGGAAGCAACCATGAGAGATTTTTCAATGAAGCAAGATGCCTGATAATGTTATTTATTTCAATACATATATGCTATAGTATGTTTCACATGCAAAATAAAGTACTAGCTTAAACAACTCAAATTGTCACCATCTCTCAAACTTAATTTATACTGTAGCAATCTTATTTCCTTGTCTGACTCAAGGGTGTCTGATCACTATCTTGGGAATCAACCATTAAAATAAATAATAAAGTAAAAATATTTAGCTTTGCTTTGTATTTTTTTTTTTGAGACTGTTCCACTTTAGGAAAATATCTATTAAATAAGCTGACATCTGATCTTTTATCACTAAACTCATCTGACTCCAGTGTACAGTTATTTTATCCTTTGACATGTAATCTTCTTTTTCAATGTGAAGAAAGTAATGGATTAACTTGGTGTTCAAAAACTATGATTGGTGCATTTTTCACAAAAAGCCAAATATTAATATGTTCATTTATTTGGGCAAGTTTCCTGCATTGTTTTCCAAAGATTACAAATTGGTCTAAAAATATGACTCTTCAAATCGATCTTTTTATACAACTCTCCATTTAAAAAAATCTCAGTTGACTGGAGAAAAAAATGTGAAAGTGAGAGAATACAAATAAATGATGAAATGACTACGAATGTATCCTAGCTAAGGAATGTCCCAGATGCAGGCAATCCTTCCCCCACTTCGCCTGTCGATACTGGAAAAAAACTTACCTTACACATCTAACAATCTATTCCCCAGTTATTTTGAGATCATATTTTGTAAATGACTGTGTTTTCTTTTTACAAATGTAATCACTTTGTGTGATTAGATTAAGATTAATAAAAAATAGTCAAATGTTATTGTTCAAGCTTTCATCCAGCTCTAAGATAAAGAATTTTATTAACCTTGATCTCTGGAAACAGAGAACATTATCTGTGTACAATGGGTCCCTCAAAGTCCCTTCAATAAATGCATCTTTTCTAGCTTGGTGGCCTGGTTTTTAACCTGAAACAGATTTTGTTGTACCCACAGTGCAAGATGCCATCAAATTATCCTCCCTATTTAGCCAACTGTTAAATGAAATACTGACATGTCATTTTAATTTGCATTTCTTAGATTGATCATTATATAGAGCCCCTTTTTCTCCCTTCGTGTTAGTAATGATTTTTTGCATTTTCTTTTCATTTTTAGTTGTCTTTTTGAAAATCTAGACTTATTGATTTATAAGAACTTTTTACCAAGATTTTTCAAATTATTTGCTTTAAAATTTTTATATTGATATTTTTATTTTATCAAAACACATTTATTATTCTTTTCCTTTAGGGTGATGTAGGTGTTGAGAATATAGAGTATAGAGTTACCCACAGGTGAGTTTAGTTCCAGCACTACCAATTAATTGCTAAGTGACTTCGGACAAGTTGCTTAATCTTGCTGAATCTCATTTTCCTTATTGGTAAAGTGATATAAGAAGAGTTTCCCCCTCATCACAATGGTAGTCATGTCTGCTACATGAAATGTTACTCCTAGAGCATTCATGATTTACTTAAAATGTTTTTTTATTCTTCATGTATTCAGATAAATGTTTGTGTTTAAGTATTTTATGATATTTTGTGTAATTATTCAATTAATTAGAATTGATTAGACATCTGTTATGGTATATAATTAAGCCTTAGTTCAACTTTTTACCTGTACCAAATATTTAAATCAATTATTTTAGCTAAATGAAATCATTGACATTTTTTCACTTATTTGATGTCACTATGGTGATACGTTATATTTTTACACACATCTGTGTACTTGAGTCTATTTCTGTGTTTTCATTCTATTCCTCTGATCAATCTGTTTTTGTACAATTATAGCTATTTTTAAACATTATACATTTATTACATGTTATTATCTGCTTATGCAAAATTTCCAATATTTTTAATTTAAATTTTTCCTGTCAATTTTCACATATATTATGTTTTACATTAAATATTAGAATTGTTTGAAGTCCACTTGACATTTTAACACAAAACCGAAATTGTATTTACTGTATAAATTGATCTGTTCATTATCTTTAGTTTTATAGTGGTATAAAATACCATTCAAGAATAGGATTTGTCTCTAATATTTTAATGCTAGTTTATGTCTTTCAGCGATGTTTTCTACTATTGCTGAAAGCCTTATGCTTTTCTATTTGCTTAGCTCTAGATCAGCACTGTCCAATAGAAATTTGAGGCTACCCACAAATGTAAATCACATATGCAAATTTAAATTTTCTACTTCCAAAGTGAAAAAATTAAAACCTGGTGAAATCAACTTTAATAATATATTGCATTTAATCCAACATATCCAAAATAAAACCATTCAATATATAATCGATATAAAATTTATTAATGAGATATTTTACCTGGTTTTTTTGCTAAATTTTCAAAGTGTAGTGTGTGGTTTACACTGACTTCCCATTTTAGTTTGGACAAACTACTTTCAAATACACAACAGATGCATGTGAGTAGAAGCTACCATATTGAACAATGTAGTTCCGGATGTTTTAAGATAGTTTTTCTTGCTATTTTGCATAGAAAATTTTTTTTGATAAATTTATTGAAGTATAATTTACATTCCATGCCATTACTTCATTTTAAGTGAACAATTAAATACTTTTTAGTAAATTTAACAAGTTGTACAGCTATTCACATAAATAAGTTTTAGAAGATTTCCTTCCCTCTATTAAGTCCCCTAATTCCCATCTCCAACTACATTTCAGGCATGTCTCTCCCCATCACAATGCTCTCCACATCCCTCAACTGTCGGTCTACCCCCCAACCCCTGAATTCCTGGTGAACACCACCATCATGTGAGCTCCATAGTGTTAATCAGTCATTACCAATTTGATGGCGAGTACAAGTGGGGCCTGTTCTTCGGGTCTTGTGTCACCTCACTTTGAATAATGGGCTCGAGCACAATCCAGGATAATATAAGCGGTGCTAGCTCACTGTCATTTCTTAAAATT